>ML784538.1:579651-611831 GCA_009831015.1 Picea engelmannii | reverse complement strand
GATGAAGATGGATCACAGGCCGAGGAAGGCCCAAATGTCGAATTAGGCTCATATGCCAAGATGTTTTCATCAAATTTAACATCTCTTCTAATAATAATTTCATTACAATGTGGTTGAAGAAGTCTATAACCTTTGACATATTCAGAACAACCAACAAATATACACCTCTCACTTTTAGGCTACAATGCTTTCCTTTTCTCATCAGGAATGTGAGCCCATGCTATACTGCCAAATACATGGAAGTGATTACATCTGGCTTAAGTTTATTCCATGCTTCTTCCATTGTTATATTTTTAAGAGGCTTTGTGGGAGTGTGATTTACTATGTATTTTTCACAGTTAATGGCTTCCACCTAATACTTTAGACTTAATCCCTTATATTGGATCATACAATTAGCCATTTCATTTAATGCACGATTCTTTCTCTCAACAACACCATTTTGTTGTGGTGTATATGGAATAATGTGTTGTATTTGGATGCCCTGTGTAGTGCAGTAACTTGTAAAATTATTGTGCACATATTCAGCTCCATTATTTGCTCTTAACCTTTGAATTTGATGTCCAGATTATTTTTCTACAAGGGTCTTGTAGGCCCAAAAATTGTCAAAAACTTCACTCTTAAGTTTTAGGAAGTAAACCCAAGTGCGTCTAGAAATTCATCAATGAAAGTTAATAAATATTTGCACCCATAAAAATAAGGAGAATAAAGAGGACCACACAAGTCACTTTGAACAAGTTGTAAAGGGGTTGAGGCATGCAAAGATGCATGTTTGTCAAAATTGTCTTGATGATGTTTGTCGAAAACACAACCGACACAAACACGATCTCTGCAAGAAACAAGAGGAAGACCAGTCACCATATTTTGATTACATAATTGTTGCAATGAGCGATAGTTTAGATGACCAAACTACTCATGCCAAAGTTTTCTCAAGTCATCGTTGCGAGAAACAAAAACTGATGGAAAATATGTTAACCCAAAGTTGTCAAACTTTTACAACCTAGTAATATCATCAACAATTCCAGTTGCAAGAACATGTTGAGGATATTTTAGATCCTTGATTACAACTTGGTGAGGTGAAAACTCTACAGTTTTACCTTCACCTGAATGAGAGATTTGATATACTGATAGAAGGTTGTAGAAAAGACTTGAAACACATAATACATCATTGAAATGAACATTATCCACCTGAAATGTTCCACACCCTACAACACTAAGAGATCCATCATCGCCAACAAATATTGTCTTGGTGTCACATTCATTTAGAGAAAAAAATATGGATCTGTCCTTAGCCATATGATAAGATGCCCCAGAATCAATAAGCCACTCATCTGAAGAAGAAGTATAAGTTTTGTTGTAGGAGAAACAAGAATAAAAACGTGCATGTCTATGAGAAGAAGAAGAACACCAAGTATAATCTATATTGATGTGGTGCTTCTTCATCGTTGCTTCTAAAGTTGTCATCTTCTTAAAACATTTGGACTTGTCATGACCATCTTTCCCACAAAAGTTGCAATGTTTGTCAATCTTGTTTAATTGTGTAGTATTTTTTTTAATTATTAAAATTTGGTAATATAAGAATTTAAACTTTTTATCAATTTGAATTTAATTGGTTGTTTAAAAATTTATTTTTTTATAGAATTGGGCAAAATCATTAAGAACATTACTTATTATGCATAAAATTTAGAATATGATGGAACTTTGAGGATGTTTAAACTTTATATCAAATTTATTAAAAAAATATTTTTACTAAAAAGTTATATTATTTCCAAATATATTAAAGTTATGGAAATAATTCAAAGTTATGAAAGTAATCGAGTTATTCTATGATAAGAGGAATAATGTTATGCGTAATATCTTTGCATAATATGAAAATATTCCACACATATATGATGATAATGAAGATGACGACGATAATGTCCACTGAAACAAACTTTGGTTTATTGGACCTTAAGAAAGGTAAGGAATTAGTTGGATGATGATGATGATGATGGATAATGCCCATTGAAACCAATTTTGGTTTATCAGACCTTATGAAGGTGTTACTTGGTTCTCTTTAAAACTTTATTATATGCCCGAAAAGCTTTAAGAGAAGTGTTCCTAAATCACCATAGTTTTGATGAGTTAAAAAGTTAGGATGGTTGGTATTGTAACAAATATTTTGAAATTGCGATCTAATGTGAGTGTATGCAGTACATTCTAAGAGAAAGTGTTTTTCATCTTCCACCATTTTAGTGTCACAAAGATGACAAATAATTTCAACACATGACATTTTAGAAATTGTCCAACGTCCCGTTTCACTATGCAGCTCGTGAGAGTTTGTTCGCATTTTAGCAATGATTATTTTCTTATTCACGGTGGTAAAAATAGAGAGATAATTTTTATCTTATAGGTTAGGGTTGGTCAACTCCTCATAGTATCTTAATTTTATTTTATCCTCTAATTCTTTACCTCACCACAATTTCTCCTTAAATTTAGATGTAATAATATTTTTAATATTATTTTTATCTTGTAGAGTGGCATATCCTTTTATTCCCCAATGATTTAGCCAAGACTTGGCATCTTTACGCCATTTTTACTAAAAAGTTATATTATTTCCAAATATATTAAAGTTATGGAAATAATTCAAAGTTATGCAAGTAATTGAGTTATTCTATGATAGGAGGAATAATGTTATGAGTAATATCTTTGCATAATATGAAAATATTCCACACATATATGATGATAATGAAGACGACGACGATAATGTCCACTGAAACAAAATTTGGTTTATTGGACCTTAAGAAAGGTAAGGAATTAGTTGGATGATGATGATGATGATGGATAACGCCCACTAAAACCAAATTTGGTTTATCAGACCTTATGAAAGGTAAGGTGTTACTTGGTTCTCTTTAAAACTTTACTCTATGCTCGAAAAGCTTTAAGAGAAGCGTTCCTAAATCACCATAGTTTTGATGAGTTAAAAGGTTAGGATGGTTGGTATTGTAACAAATATTTTGAAATTACGATCTAATGTGGGTGTACGCAGTACATTCTAAGAGAAAGTGCTTTTCATCTTCCACCATTTTAGTGTCACAAATATGACAAATAATTTCAACGCATGACGTTTTAGAAATTGTTCAACATCCCGTTTCACTATGCAGCTCGTGAGAGTTTGTTCTTATTTTAGCAATGTTGATTTTCTTATTCACGGTGGTAAAAATAGAGAGATAATATTTATCTTATAGGTTAGGGTTGGTCAACTCCTCATAGTATCTTAATTTTATTTTATCCTCTAATTCTTTACCGCACCACAATTTCTCCTTAAATTTAGATGTAATAATATTTTTAATATTATTGTTATCTTGTAGAGTGGCATATCCTTTTATTCCCCAATGATTTAGCCAAGACTTGCCATCTTTATGCCACCCCCGTTTGACCTGCAGGTGGTTTTTACTAGAGTTTAAAGCAATCTTAGCAAGCATTTTGTCTTCCATGTTATTTATCTTGTTCTTATACATTAGGTGCCTAGTCATAGTTGTGCTCTCAATGGGGGAAATACTCGCTTTTACAAGGGGGATAATCTATGAAGTGTTTTCTTTAATTTCGAGATGATAAGTTATAAAACACTTTTGGATTTTATCTATCTTTCTCCATGATTCTCTAGAGATGTTGCAACCCCAAACTTGAAAACCATATAAGCTTAAAAGAGTGACAAGAGTCTCAAAGAGGAGTTTCTTATTATCCCATAGTTAAAGGTTTGTTAATTTACAACTCCTTTCAAGTCCATAATAAGATTTCCACCCTACTTTTCTCCTTTTCTCAATAAAATAATTCTAATTAAGGTTCTGATGAAAATTGATTCCAAAATATTTGTATGAAGTCACTTCCTCCATGTTGTTATTGTCATACAAAAAATTAGCACAAGTGTTATCATACATATTTATTGTCTTTGGAGACGAGTTAACATGGGATGGGATAAAATCCCACATTAGAGTTTAATGTCAAACATCTCTGATCACAAAAAAGTAAATGTTGATATTCTCACACAAAAACACTAAGTTTTTTTCACTCTCTCGCTCATTCAATGGGCCAATGTGAAGGTTATATAGACAGGTGAAGGAGATAAAGGTGGAGATTGTCATTGATTGGGTCATTCATCACAAACGAATTTTAAAGTGACTATCACTTGATATTTCAAATGTCAATTTAATAACGGTCTTCCTTGTTTTCAATGACAATAAATTACAATTAGGGTAGGAGAAACATAAGCATCAAAGGGTTATAAACAATTTGAATTTGACCACTTAAAACACATGGTTTTTAATTATATACTTGGCATTGTAAAGTAATGTAATGAAAAAGTAAATGTTAAGCGATGCTACTATGAATGCTTTCTGATTTGCGTAAAACATTAGAGAATAATTTTATGTTGGTAATTTTTATGGGAGATTTTCACTAGTTTCTAGTCTTTTAGGATAATTGTAGAACCTTCCATGACACCCATCAGGCATAGATGCTCCTTGAGAAAACTTGACATCAAATTGGTTAAGAGAAAACAAGGGGCGTGTGATCATTTGGTCGAACAAAGTATTATAAGCACTAGTAGTAGCACCTTAGGTGCACAATGGTGATGTGCAAGCCCAAGGGGGAATGCACCTCACTTTCCTTGTGACAGAGGATGAGGACTAGGGGCTGTGGTTGGGAAAGGATATGGAGACTTGGGTTTGTGCCCAAGGAGTGGACTTTATTTCTCTTGGTAGCGTGGGCACATTGGAGAGGTTTGATGACCCCATTGACACACCCATGAAGAGTCATGTCAGTCGGTTGAAGAAAACATACAAGGAAAGGGCATACCAAATAGGTTAGGGTGTGTCGGTCCAAAAGGACGTGTTGATAGGTCCAAATTCACATGACAACATCAAGGGGCCCTCCCCAGTATAGAATCCCAATTATACTACAGACCATTTGGATTAGGAGTCCCATCCGTAATTTGGCTCGACTGCCATTAATGCTAACTTTTGATTTTATTACTGGTTAAGGTCTGGTGTACCAATGCGGGGATAGGTGTGATGAAGAGATGTAGATGAAGACCATCTATGTAAAGAAAACTAATCTATCACTAATCTATGTTAACCTATCCTATCTAGGAGCAAAGCTAAAGTAATCAGTGAGTTATAATGCAACCAAAACTTAAAACAACTTTAATATAGTTAGTTGCATAAAAAGAGAAAGATTGGAAGCAATATCATATATAAGTATATAATCAGATTAGTCTAGATTACAATGACATATACTATAACAACTCACAAAACTCAAGGCATGGAAATATTCGAAGAAATACCAGTAACTGCAAAAATGATAAAGATTGCATAATAATTAGTCTACAACAAACAAAACATTCTTACGGTCCATAGAAACAAAAAATATCTTCACTTGAAGTAGTTCAAAGCTTCAATCAGTTTCTACACATAATTCCTTCTATAAAATACTGGGCCTGAGGGCTTCTCAATATTCGTTACACTTTATAAGTTATTGAAATAGTTCTTGGGTCTATATAATGCTCGAAAATCCAAATAAAAGTCCTTGTTCAGAGAGTCTCTAGTCTCTTTTATACAAATAATAGTAACTCATATTTGTCTTTTCACCTTCTTCTTGAAGAGGCAGTTACAAAACTATTCACATTCCCTTCTCCCATGACAAGTGACACTAAAGGATGAAACTTGAGGTAGTTAGGAAAAAGACGAAATGGAAAACAATGGTTTGTCCTTTTCCTATGAACATTTTCTCTGGAGATAAGTCGTCCAAAATTCCAACTGGTTATACAATGACTCAATCCTCATGTAAGATAGCTGCTACAACATTACTTCTATCATGAAAATGCTATCATCCAAGGCACTCATATCTTTCTCCAATATTGTCATGTAAGCCTGTATCATAGTATGGAGCTTCGTTGGCTATAGTAAATGTTGATCAATAAGATCGGTTGAGAAAAAAGTTGATGTTTCAACTATTTGTCTCCTTCTACTTGTACTTTCCTGAATTGCATTCACTAATTATTCCATGAATAAATTTTTCCCAAGTTTGTCTAACCTTGGGAACTGACCATGCCTTATCAACTCTTGAGAAACTTTGTGAGTTCTTGAGCAGATCCCCATTTCTTTGGTCACGTATTTGTCTTCTCATTGAGCTACCTGTTGGAAATGGTCCATTGCATACAAATCTGTCTTCCTTGTTGATTTTGAGGGTCTGTATAACTCTCGAGGCACATCGGGATTTTCTGTTATCCAAGTATCAATGTTTGTTATACCTTCCCAGATAGTGTTGTACTGCGTCAGTTGCATCTGTATCTGATCGTTTTGTTCAATAACTATTGCAACCACATTTTGGAAGAGATGCAAGTTGGCATACATATTGATGATGGCACCTTCCAACTCATTTCTCACTTTTTCCATGTTGTCTTTAAAATTGAGAAGAATTCTCTCATCTATCTTAACTTGTTGGAGCTTCTCTTCTAGATCTTTGATCCTCATTTCATTTTCCTCGTTCTATTGGCACAACCTTTGTATATTATCCACATTTGCATCCATGAATGCAAATATTACCCTAGTTGCTGACACAGGGTCTTCCCTAACATCTCCTTTGACAGGAACCTGGGTTACTACTAATAAAGGAGCTCCCTCTACCGCTGGAACATTTTTAACCCTTCCTTGTACAATCTGTCTAGTTTTTCTATTGTATGTGAAACTGTGGATGTCCAATATTTCAGTCGACCGAAAAGGTTCCCAAGGCCCGAGACCCAAACCGATACTTGTTTTTTTGTTCCTGCACCTATGATGGATTTTCCAGCGACATCCAAGTCCATTGGGTGCGTGTCACCCTCTCTATCATATGAATCCTTCTTCTTCCTTTCTTCTTCAACAAATTTATCTACTGGTTCCTTTTCTGCTAATTCTATCGCTACTCTTGCTGCTTGACCTAACTCTTTTCCTTTTTGGAAACAACTTTCGCTTTGGCCTCCACTTTTTCTCTTGCTTCATTTTCTGCCCTAGCCTTTGCTTTGTCAGCTTCTAGCTTTTGTTTCTTTTTAGTGTCATTTATCTTCTTCAACACTTTCTCTTTATCCCTCCTCCTTATATCGGTTGGTGCTTCTTAATATTCTTCTGTAGAACCTGAATGGGTCAAGAAGGAGATGGGGGAAGATATCTCAGCTTCATCTCTCTCTACATATTTTATGCCCGCCTCTCTTGTAGCTTCTTCATTCGCGATCCTACCTCTTGGTCGACCCCGCTTATTGAAAATAACCTCATCATAGGTTCTATTATTTTGATGTACTCCTTCTTCCTAGAACTCGGTGGTGTATTCATGAGGGAGTCTCATGCTATGAATATGCTCTTTGACGATGTTCTTGGGGTCGTGTCTCCTGAATCTTTCCTCTCCAAAATGGTAGGAGAGAATGATGTCTACTTCTGTCTGGTCTTGTTTGGTGTTTTCAAAGAAGTAGTTCCCCATGTAAAGAGGTAATGGAGGCCATATGGATTTCTTCGATCTATATAACATTCTTCTGACCCCTTGTATGATGGCCTGATATGCTACTTCCTGGAGTATGAGATTATCTGGGACGAACCTAGGAAGTAGATGAGGTGGTTTCATTGTACCATATATTTTGATATATGTACCATGTTCCATTAGATACTAATCCCCATTCTTCCTTATAACTGCTATGGCCTTGTTGGTCATACAAGGTGGGGAGGTGCAAAAAATGAACTCATATAGTGGGCCAAGGAAGTGTTCAAAGATCCTTTGATAATATGTTCGGTATTTTTTGTCCCAAAGAAATTTACAGTAAATATGGATAGCGACATCAAAGGGTAACCAACTCCATCCCATGTTTGGGTATTTGTGAGCGATGCACACTATGTGTAAAATATATGAATTCATATGGAAGTTGGGGAAGCTACTTAATTTTGCTTGTGTAATAGCTAAAATCACATTTTTAAGATTCTCAGACAATATATCTGCCCAGTTGAATGAGGCCCCTACATATGCACATAAATAAATTAATGGCATATATGACAAAGAAACGTGTTTTGCGTCTGGTTCCCCATACAACCTGCACAACATGAATACCATATATTGGTAGGTTCTTATTAGATTGGTTGTACGATATTGACTCTTGGGCCGATATTTGAACTTCTTATCTGCTTTATACCAGGTGGGGAACAAATCCTTTTGTGTGAGCTCCAACTCACTAAGGAGATGACCATCTAGCTTTTTGTTTTTGGCCTCAAGGTGATAACACTTTGTCAAATCATTAAGCCTGAATGAAGCTATCGAATCCTTCCTTTCATTAAATATATACCTACTATCTACGTTTGCGTTCTTCAAAATCCAAGAGATAGCATCTGCATAAGGGAATATTTTTGGATGTGTCACCACCCTGAAAATTCCCTATTTTATGATGTTCTTAAATGCCTAGAGTTCACCTGGGTCCTTTGCTTCTGTAGAGAAGTTTGATTTCTTGAGCATGTAGTAGACTTCCCCACATTTCAAAGTCTCTCCTTCTTTGTCCATAATTCATGATGTATCGTCGTATACAGTCCTAACACTTTCTGTATATTCTATATGTTGGGAGCCGCCAGATGGTTTAGCCCCTACTTGCTTCATTGTTGTTTTATTTCATGGTGACATGTCTACATCTGCATACACGATAAATTTGGAGCATGCTATTTATTTAAAAAGAATTAATGAAAAATATTCAAGACATGTTGTTCTTGTATATGTCAAATAACAATCAATTGCCTACTGAGACTATGAGTGTGAAAGACTTGGGCATTAACCTAATAAAACAAAACAATTTTAAATTAAAATCAGAGGGAAAAAGAGTAACTCCTCTGAGCGGTTCGGAGGAATTAATAGTAACTCATCCAAGAATTTCGAAGGAGTTAATAGTAACTCCTTCAAGAAGTTCGGAGGATTTAATAGTAACTCCTTCGAGTAGTTCAGAGGAGTTAATATTAACTCTTTCGAGTAACATTCGAAAGAGTCTCAGCTAGTCTTGGGGTGCTCGAAGGTCTTACAGAAAACTCCTCCGATCATATCGAAGGATTTTCTTCCAATTGTTCTGAAGGTGTTCGGAGGGGAAAATACTAACTCCTCCGAGCATATCAGAGAAGTTAGTAGTAACTTCTCCAATATGCTCAGAGAGATTCTAAACAAGTTTACGAACTTATTTTTTTTCTGTGAACACAAGCATGGTGAGGAATACTTTGGCCATCTTAGAGAAACAGGAGGGGTGTTTAGGGTCTACTTAGGTAAAGACTCCATGCCCTAGAAAAAAATGGAAGGGGGGGGGGGTTTGCAATAGTTAAAACAGAGGCAAGGGTTTCAGAAATGATTGATTGTAGATCATTCATTTTCTCAATCCATAGCCATGAACGGGTCAGGTTGGTGACAAGTGCATAGATCTTGGAATCAGTGAAGTAGCGAAGTGAAAAGTCCAGGAAGAAAAGAGAAATGGTCTAGGGCTAAAGGTGCGCATGAGAAATAAGGGGAACAATATCTTAACCCTATTTTTAAGAAAATGAGAGAGAGAGGGAGGAAAAAATTACTGGTTAATCATTGCCACGTGTAGGGGAACATAATGGGAATTTTTCTCCAACAGTGTTTTAGCCCAACTCTCTTTCTCTCCGATGTCTAGCAATAATGTTTTTAACCTCATTTCGCTTTATATATCCCCAGGTTAATAAATAGCATTTAATGCGATAGGTTAGGTCGGAGGATTTTAAAACCAATTCATCAAGTTTGTTTAGAGGAGATAAGACTAACTCCTATGAGTAGATCAAAAGAGTTAGAAGTAACTGCTCTGATATGCTCGGAGGAACTCTTCTTAACTCTTGCGATAACATTTGCTTTATCAGAGCGATTGGAAATAACTCTTCCGAGCATCTTGGAAGAGTGGAAACTAACTCCTTCAAGTTGCTCAGAGGAGTTGAAATTAAATCCTTTGAGCTATTCGGAGGAGTTGAAAGTAACTCCTTCGAGCTGCTCGAAGGAGTTTGAAGTAACTCCTCTAAGCAGTTCGGAGGAGTTAAAATTAACTTTGTCGATTTTTTTTTTTTAAACTTCAACTTTGAATAATTTCTCATTTTTTCAAGTGAATCACGAGTTACCAGGAGAAGCCTTTGATTGACAAATGGGCTTATAAGAATTTTCTTTTGGATTCAAAAATAAGGAGGCTCCATTTTAGGGAAGTATCCAAATAGAAGGTAAAAATGGAGGTGTTGTAGTGCTAGAAACAATAGGATGTGATGGTCATGAGCACACAGGTTCATTTGTGTGCATTGGTATGCAAAAGGGTGTGTCGATTCATTTGGGTGCATTGGTCTGTGAAGGGGAGTGACACTCCAAAGAACATCATGGTTTGCAAAGGAGATGGTTGGAGTCCATATAAAGAACACAAGGCACATGAGATAGATGCAACACATTACATCATCACAACTCGAGTTGGAGAGTGAGGTTTGTGACTCGGGTAGGGGTCAGATGAAGTGTGACAAAGATGAAGGTGAAGTACAAAGGCTTGGATTAGTCTCTTGTTGGAGTGTCTTGGGTAGGATGCATGCCAGAGAGGTGCGAAGGTCAGGAAATGCCATGTGCATGAAAAGGAGAAGGTTGTAATGACCAGGCTCAAGTTGTGATAGGGAGACTTGGTTGTATGAGAAAGTAGGCAAGTTGGGATGCGACTTAGCCGAATTCTTGTATATCTATGTATTGAGCCACAAGATTCTTTTGGTAAGCATTGTAACAACATTTGTATATAAATACTTATACCAGTGTTAGGAACAATTGGTGTTGCCCAACCATACTTGTCTCTTCTTGTGTATGAATGGTTGCATGTTCTTGGTTGTGTAATTGGATAATTATAAGAAATATGTAATTATTTAAGTAAATAATGCAAGTGTAGTTGGAACAATTGACTCAAGAAAAAGCATGGTTGCATCTTGAGTGAGGTGTAGTCTGGGTGAATTAATTTCGGTTTAGTCAAGCTATTGAAATTAAACGTTGTAGTGTCGCACGATCCCAGGTGCTGGGTGACTTGGGAGCACCAAGTCGAGTTGGATCCCCAAGAAAAATCTAGGCACGTGACAGATGGTATCATAGCTTGAAACACACTCTACTATTGCAATGATGACAATGGATAGGGTGCAAGTGCAAAGACAGTTTGGGCACAATCTTGGTGAATAGTTTGGTAAGGCAGAATGATCCATCACAGAGACAATATAGGTGTAGACTTCGTTTATTTGTAACATAATTAAGTGCTAGATCTATTGTAACGTACCAAACCACCCTTAGGCTGGGAACGTACCAATATGTAATGCACCCAACCACCCACAGGATGGCCATGCTACTCCAAAAATCCACTTTTGAACTGATTTCGAATTCTAATAACATTTAATCCAAAAATCAAGCATGAAAGACTCACATGCAATAATCAAGATCCATGCTACAACATAAAAGAAACAAACAATGTGACATGCACAAAAAATAACCAGCAAGCATGCACATTATAATTACATATCTCAGAGATAATTAAATACACAACAAAATATACGTTATACATAAAACACAAAGAGCACTTATCTTTACAGGTAAATGTTCACCAATTGACTATAGACCAAGGACATTCCTCCCAACCATAGACATTGTTATTCTTTCACTCTCAATAGTAGGTCACCCCGAGCTAGGGCTATTAATCCACAAGGATGCTTCCTAGGCCAAATCTAAAACACACAACAATTGGCTAGCTAGCTCTCAGGTTTCCCTACCACACAATAAATCTAAATTTCCATCTCTATTCCCCCCTCAGCCTGCACAACCCAAAGAAATGAACACCTTTTTATACCATGTAGTCCCTCAGGTTGTTCCATTTCTCTCTAGGGCTCTAGTGCTACTGGTCAAGAAATCTCCCTACTGGAAAATCCAAGGATTATTAGTTGTGGACAGTTCTTTCCAAACCGCCATCAATCTCATGCACACAGGCATCCATTTCTTCAAGGAATGATCAATAGTTTCTTACATCCATCTATCAATGTCTCTCCTCCTCCAACCATTCGTTTCCATGCTCCCCCCAAGAGCACACGAATTCAACAAGAGTGAGGAGGGTGTAACAATGAATGAATAAGAACAAGTGAACCAAGAAAAATGAGTGGGTGAGTGAAGAAGAAGAAGAAGAACCCCCAAAATAACCTCCAAGAGATTTTTATATAATTACAAGAACCAAGAACCACATGGTCTCCCCATGAAGCTCATGTAACCAATTTTCTCCATAAAATCAATTATGAGTAAATAAAATATAATAAAAATACTTATCCCCTTAAGCCCCCTCTTTTGTGGAATCATAGCCCCCCATCTCTTTTGTCCTTGTCCATCTTGAAACCAACAATGTATTTTATTAATGTATATGAAGTATTACATTTCCTAGGAACTCTAGCCCCTTTTCAACTTTATCGGCTCACCAACCTAAGTCACAATTACAAAATACATTATAGTTCATAAGGGTTAAAACTAGGGTGTTACATAACACATTATAGTTCATAAGGGTTAAAACTAGGGTGATCATGCTCAAGTTGCAATAGTGAGACTTGGGTGTATGAGAAAGTAGGAAAGTCGGGATGTGACTTAGATGAATTCTTGTATATTTATGTATTGAGACACACAATCCTTTTTGTAAGCATTGTAACAACATTTGTATATAATGACTTATACCAGTGTTAGGAATGGTTTGTGCTACCCAACTATACTTGTCTCTTCTTGTGTATGAATGGTTGCATGTTCTTGGTTCTGTAATCGGATAATTATAATAACTATATAATAATTTAAGCAAATAATGAAAGTGTAGTTGGCACGATTGGCTCAAGGAAAAGTATGGTTGCGTGTTGAGTGAGGTGTAGTCTAGGTGAAGTAATTTCAGTTTAGTCAAGCTATTGAAATTAAACGTTGTAGTGTCGCATGATCCCAGGTGCTAGGTGACTTGGGTGCACCAAGTCGAGATGTTGGATCCCCAACAAGAATCTAGGTGCATGACAAATAGTATCAAATCTTGAATCACACTCTACTATTGCAGCGGTGACAGTGGATGGGGCGCAGGCGCGAAGATAGTTTGGGCACAAACTTGGCGAATGGTTTGGGAAGGCAGACTAATCCATCACAAAGACAGTCTAGGTCTAGACTTGGTTGATTTGTGATATAATTAAGTGCTAGACCTGTGCTCTCACCTTGAGAATACCAGGCACAAAATTTCATGGGGTTAACCGAACACTTGGGCAAGGTAGACAATCACAGGACTTGTCAAAGTTCTAATCACAAATTTATGTTTGAATGAATTTGGGGTTGCTATCTCGCCTCATTGGAATTTTGGGAGCTCTAATAGATAGGTAGAATGGCTCCAAATGTGACAACAGGTTGTGCAAAGAGTTGTGAAGTCGATGGGTGAATTGGGGCATCCATGGACTTGTGAAGGTAGAGTTGGGGTAGTAGCACACAAGTGTCTTGGTGTAGCAGGAAACAAAGGCTTCAGTCATTCAAACGAGTGAAGATGTTGGTCAATACAAGTTGGACCCACGTAGAAATATTTGTTTGATGCAATCCAAGGCTTGACTCTACCCAAGAAGATGTAAGTCGTGCATGAATGGTAGGACATGATGGACATTACAAAGCGAAGTTTGCTGTAGTGTCAGGAAGGCTTGAAGAGGATTCTTGAGATTGCACGATGGAAATCCTGTGATGATGAGACATGGTAGAACATAATGGACATTGCAAATCAAAACTTGGTGCAATTACGGGAAGGATTTAAGAATATGCATGAGATTGAGGAACAATCAAAATTATGCAATGATGAAAAAACAACCTTTTTGGATGGAATTGAGTGTAGGGAGATTCCAAGATTGGGGTTTCTCAATAAGGAGGATTCCCAAGGAAAAGGAAATGTCGCGATGAAAACCACTTCGAAACATATTGTCCGATGAATACTAAGTTGGAAAGGTTGGAAGAAGACCAAGTGTAGTAGGTGAAGGAGAATATTTCCACCACAGTGGAAGTATTCCAAACACCCTCACCTTCAAAGGATATGTTGGAAGAAATGGACGCTTTGGAAACACGTCTAGAGGAGTTTAGAGATAGATTCTGCGAAAACGTTCACACAATGAAGGAAAATGACTTTGCTTTCTAGATGCAATGGTGAGTTGGGTGAAGGTGGTTTCTTTGCTAGACATCAACGTGACACATAACTTTGTGAGTGAGCGGACTACAAATTCACTCCATCATAAGCCCGAGAGAAACATGACCATGTATAATTTTTTCAAATCAGTAGTGGAATCGACAGTTGGGGTGGTTCGCTCCACACCTTTGAGAGTTGGAAGTTGGTTTGGAAATTGGGACTTGACAGTTTCTCCATTGGATGATCATGTGTTGTTCTTGGGGCAGGAATTTCTTGGTTAGACAAAATGAAGGTTGAAAACTGTTATCACTATAACAATTTTATATGGAATCCAAGTCTCGAGACTTAGCAAGTGACAAACTGGAGTATGATGCCATATCTAGCGGACAAGGATAAGTCTAGTGGAGATGTGAAGTTGATGGGACCTGGCGAGTCATGGATCATGGATGCCGCAGATCAATAGTCATGAAGCATATCGGGCCAAGAACTAGCGCATAGGTTAATCTCTTGAAAGTGGGCCAATAAGAATACCATGGTTTCGTCTATAGGTCATGTGGTGCCTCTGAATGCATATCAGGGGGAAAAGAGAGTGAAATCGAAACCACCAAATCCCATCCCGATGTCACGTGTCAAAATGTCATTCAACGTGTTAAATCCAAAGGTCACATGTGGAAAGGGAAAGTTGACGGCCAATCAAATCACCTCGAGACACTTGTTTGGGTACTTTTCATCCGTGCGATGCCAGGCTAATCATTTGAAATCAATGGCCGAACGTCATAAGCCATTATCCCTGCAAGAAATTTCGTCAGTAGCCCATGATTAGCACTCAATGACGACTGTCATTCAAAACATGGGTGATATTTCTCTGTTTCTTGAGATTAACGTTTTATTTCAGAACAGGGTAACCGCAAATCGAATCATTTGTCTAATTCTTGTACAACTAAGGGAGATAAGCTCGTGCTTCCTGGAAAACCAGAGGAAATGGAGGAGAAAAATCCAACGGCCTTCAACAAACCAGGAAATTCTAACAAGAGAGAAAAACTATCAATTAAGGGAAAGGAAGTGCTTGCTGTGCAAATGCTGGCAACAAAATTTAACACAAAATCTGTGGATGAACCAGGGTCAGGTGAAGAAATTAGATTAAATCCTATCATGAAGGATTTGATCATCAATGGATACCATATGCAAGTTGGAAAGGGTAAAATAAGCAAGTGAGAGAAGAAGTAGGTTAAAGCTAAAGTGGTTGAAGGTATTGGAGAAAACCAGCCGGATTGGCTTGACTCTTTAAAGGAAGAAATTGCAAACCTGAAATAGATTGAAAGCTAAATTAAGTATATTTTAGGGAATTTTGTGATGATGCAAACAAGTGGCTTTCAGGGTAAAAATATCAAATATGTTAGTTTTGGTTTATAACGTTCCCTAGAAAGTAGGTTGGTTTTAGTACGTTACTTCCTTTGTAACTGATATCTATTTTTGGAATCTTGGGGAAGATGATCCGTTTTGAATCCCATATGTAATTTATCTATATATATTGTTTAAAAAAAAAATGAATGGTTGGACTTACCAGAGAGGGGCCTGCCCTCGTAGAAGGAGAACTTTGTAATTCCTTATGAAATTTAATATACGCAGATAAGGTTTTCTTAGATAGCTAAGATTCATCACGGTGTTGATGTTCAGTGTGTTTTATTGTATTTCATATTCATAAATGTGTTTTTCTGCTATAGATAATCTTTAAACAAGAGAAAGAATTCACCCTGTTGGTGCTCTTTATCATATTGGTTATACTTGTCATATGTTTATTGGTTCCTGGTTCAGAATTCACTCGTGATTGGTGATCTGTTTTCAATAACCAACCTTCATGTTTTCTTCTTCTAGTGATATACCAAGAGATTCACCCTCTATTATACGCCTCTTGTTGATAGTAGTATTTCCTCTTTTTCCTCTACCATCTCATATTACTTATTTGGCTGAAACATCATACTTTTTTTTCCTCTGTTCCTTCTAGAAATACATAGCTTATAACTCCTCATACATTTTCAGTAACGAACCCCATTGCCCAATGGCCCTGCTCTTATGTTTTGTCCCAACATTTTTAATTTTTATACTATGGAAAAATCTGACCTCTGTGTGCACATTACCAAATCTTTTGAGTATTTTAAGTAGCTAGAGAGCCCTCTCTAGTTGGAAGGGTCAGAATCCGACCTAAAGTTGTTTGAAACAATTACTATGTCGTCTGTCTTTCAGCCAGTCAGATTTACAGAGTGCTAACAAAAACAACAGAGACGTTGGTAAAGTTTTACTTGGAGAAGACATATCAATTGCGAAGGCTGTAGAGTCAGAAGCAAGAGTGCGAGGATGCGTTGAGGTTACCTATCACAACATTTTCCAAGGACATCGCATAAGATATGCAACTTGAGTCACTTTACTGCCAATAGATTTGTGAAGGGGTTGAAGCAGATTGGTTGTAAGACTCACTTTTGGAAAACACTCTAAGTGTTGAGGCGGAACAATGCGTGGAGGCACTCACCTGGCTAGAATTGGAGTCAGATGCAAAAGAAGTGGCGATAGGGGATCGTCACCTTGCAACCATTTTGAAATTTTGTAGGAAATCCATGGGGATATAATACTTTCAACTCAGTGTAGAATGACTTGAGGAGTTGGTATGCACACCAAAGGTAGTCAGGTTGGTGTTGAGCTACTTGTGCAAGGAGAATAAGTCTGACTTTATGTACACCAATACCCTTGGTGGAAGCTATTGGGTACACTCCATTCATTGAGAAGAAAGAGAGTTGGCATGTTGCTAGGAAGCAAGAAACATGGTCTCGGGCACCTCATGGAGTGGTGTCATTGCAAACTTCAAGATATGCATTATCGTGAATAAGGTAGTGTGGTGTGGGCGTATTGGAAGAAGGTGTCATAATATATTTGTATGAGTGTGACTGAGTGAGTAGGAGCAGAGAGGAAACCTCAATTTGGCATGGTGAACACAACAATTGGTGTGTTGGGATGCATAGAAGAATCTTGGCAATAGTTTGGTGTGTTGGGTTAATGAGGTGACTTGGTAGTCAGAGGCAAGGTGCATGACTTTACCTTAGTCTTTGAGGTTGGACAGAGTGACATAGGTGTGGACATAAGTGACTATGTTTGGGAATGGGGAGTACATTATCATGAGTTGGGAGCGACGATTGGACTAGCTACCGAATCAGTCCAAGGCATGAGGGACGTGTATGTGTGGAAGCATGGCTAATATGGTTGTAGTATGATTGCAACAATGAGTTAAGAGAAGTTCAATACTTAGGATAATTTTTTAAGTTGAAAACAACAGTCAACTATAGTAGGTAGATATAACAACAACATAATCGGACAACAACAAGTTAAGAACATTGCGAAGAGATAGTGTAGTAGACTTGGGTGACTTTCATCCTTGGAGTTGGGTGAAGCAATCATATTAACTCTGGAAGTATATTGTGTATAGTTGGGTGTACTTCACTTGGGTTCATTTGTGGAAACTTTTGGTTTCCACTTAATAGGAAATTTGGGGTTTCAATTTGGCACAAAACTTGGGGTTTCCATGAGACTTGGTCGTGATGGAGGAATGAGTTCAGGCAGAGTTGGATACAACATATTTTGAGGATTTTTTTGGGACAACATCGAATTTAGGTGGGGGAGGATTTAAATTATTCCGTGACACCCATTGGGAATGGACGCTCCTTGGGTAGAGTCGATGACGAGTTGGTCAAGATAACATAAGGGGCATGCGATTAGTTGAGTGAACAAAGTCTTATAGGTGTGAGAAAGAACACCATGAGTGGACAATGGTGATGTGCAGAACCAAGGGGGAATGCACCTCACTTTCCTTGCAACAGAGGATGAGGACTTGGGGTTGTGGTTGGGAAAGGACAGGGTGACTTTGGTGCTCGCCCAAGGAGTGGACTCGCCTACACTTGGTCGCATGGGTGTGTTGGAGAGTTTGGCTGACCCCATTGGCAAACCCATGAAGAGTCATGTTATCCAATTCAAGGAAACACACAAGGAAAAGGAGAACCAAATAGGTTGGGGTACATTGGTCTGAAAGGATGTTATGGTTCACGAGCACAGAAGTTCGTTTGGGCATGTCGGTTTGTGAAGGGGTGACTTAGTTTGTTTGGGAGAACTGGTCCGCAAAGGGGCGTGATACCCCAAAGGATGTGACTGTTCATGAAGGATAAGTTTGGATTCCATATAAAGAACACAAGGCACATGAGCTAGAGGAAACACATCACATCATCACAACTCGAGTTGGAGAGTGAGGTCTGCGACCCAAGATGACATGAGACAAGGATGAAGGCGAAGTGTGAAGGCTTGGATTAGTCTTTTGTTGGAGTGTCTTGGGAAAGGAGCACGATAGGTAGGGTAGTGTGTGCAAGAAGGATAATGTTATGACAGTCAGGCCTAGGTTGTGATAGGGAGACTTGGGTGTATGAGAAAGTATGCAAGTCAAGATACGACTTAGATGAATTCTTGTACATCTATGTATTGAGCTATGATCTTCTCTTTGTAAGCATTGTAACAACATTTGTATATAAATAATTATATGGTTTTTAGGTATGGTTTGTGCCTCTCAATCATACTTGTCTCTTCTTGTGTATGAATGGTTTCATGTTCTTAGTTGTGTAATTGGCTAAGTATAAGAACTTTTCAATAGTTTAAGTAAAGAATGCAAGTGTAGTTGGGATGATTGGATCAAGGAAAAGTATGGGTGCTTCTTGAGTGAGGCATAGTTTAGACGAATTAATTTCGGTTTAGTCAAGTTGTTGAAACAAAATGTTGTAGTGCAATACGATCCCAGGTGTTGGGCGACTTGGGTGCACCAAGTCGAGTTGGATCCTTGAACATGTTGTAGGTGTGTGACAATAACTTATTCACCATCCTTGAAATATTCCAGTTTCTTTTTTATTTATTTTTAACATCTTGAAGATGATGATTATGATCCTCAATACAAATTGGTGCATATTAATGACCTATAAGAGTTAGTGTAAATCATGGAATGAAATGACAATAGATGGAGGTATTTTGATTTTAGCCATGTGTCACTAGGGTCTTGCCCTATATACTATGACTTATATTGTTGGTAGTGAATATTACTTATCTTCCCATTTGATGTGTGTGGTTGGTGTAGGGAAATTTTAATGATGGACATGACTACCAATGGTTCATGTACTATGTTGGATGTGGATACTGCTAATTCAAAGTTGTCTTTTTTATTCATTTATCTTTCATCTAAGGAAAAGGGGTCCTTGCAGTTGGGTTAGATCCCTCTAATGGCTTGAAAATTTATTTTAAATACAATTGTCTCCCTATTGCATTTTAGAGCCCTGATACACAAATGACCACTTCATAGTTTGAATAAGTAACTTCATCTCCATCTATCTCCCTTAAGCAAAATATTTGGAAAAAGTGGTACTCTTAAAATCTCATAGGTTTCTCTATCATTAGATTGATTTTTGTTTGTGTCTCTTAGATCTTCACAAGTGGATATCCCAATCTTGGAAGCCCTATCTTTCGTAATGAAGCTCTTATTCATCCTTGTACCTATAGTTTTTTTGTACATTATAATTCTCTATAGAGGATAAATATATAATCCTCCATTATGGCCCTTAGTTAATGGGTTGCACATGCCTCTGCATGAAGCGATGGTGTTCATTCTTCAATTCCTCCTCTAAATCATTAACCTCAACCCCTATGTGGGTCGAGTTTCCAAGTTTCCCTTGAAATTTTGGGGTACTAAATATTGCTTCCATTGGAAATGCTCAAATGAGGTAGCATACAAGTTTTGGAAGACCAATTTAGATTACGAGTAGTACATCTTTAGATGTATAGCATGCTTCAAGTATGGTCACTTGGTGGCTTCATTCCCATAGAAAAAAAGGACTTGGGAAAGTCTTACTATCCTTCAAGAAGAAATATTAGGAAGAAAATTTTTAGGCCTACTTGATGGAAGGGTGAAAAAGAGTACCAATACTTGATAAGAGTGGAAATGATCTAGATTATGTTAAGAGTGAAACAAAGATAGCAATAAAAGGAGAAATAAATTATAGATATTACAAAGAGCACGATAATATAGTGAAACCTAAACTCTATTAATGAATGAAATAGATAAAACACTAAAATATGTAAAAGTACAAATTAATTAGAATGGTGGTAGCTTATCTATAGGAAGATATGTGTCAACTATGTTTATTTGAAAACATCCTTGAACAATATTCTACAATTATATTTATAAATGTCAACAAAACCCTAAGAGGAAAAAACCCTAACATGAAGCACTGAGCTTGTCATGACCATAAATTTTCATTTTCTTGTTAATATTAGGTCTTTCTTATCTCGTTGGAAAGAAAATTAAAACTTTGAGTTGTCTCCCTAAGCTTACATGTATGTGGCCCAGTGAAAATGCATGGGAAAACCCCAATAAACATGTCATGATTTTAGGACCCAAAATTTCCAAAATCAAAACCATTTCCAAGATAGCCATAGATGGCCATTTGGATCAGTCATCCTCCTTTTGGAATTGATGGTTTCCATTTTCGTAAGTTCTTTCATTAGTTGGGAAAATTTTGTTGAATCTAGTTCTTGGTGAACCACTTTCCTTGGTGACAAAGTTACCCTACTTTGACAACCTGATAGAGTTTCATGTTCTGTAGGTAGGTTCCCTTCATCTTGGTGTCCATGATCTACTTGAGTTTTTTCTGCTTAATGAAATCAAGGTTGAGTTTTATAGGAGTCGAGTGCTTTACCACATTACAAGTGTCCTATAGAGGTGGAAAAATTGGTCGAAGCAAATCCACATTAAATACCAAGTATAAGCTAAGGAGAGGTGGAATACTTAATTGAAAAATATTCTCACCCATAACCTTGGTGATGGTTTAAGGGGAATATTAGAGTGTTTTGAGCTTCCTACAGGGGTCTATGAGTCACCATTTCTTCTAGTGAAACCATACCTTATCACCGACTTGAAACTTGTGTGAACCCTGATGCTAATCATGTCACTTCTTGTACTTGGTATTGGATTTCTACAAAATACCATGAAATTGTTGTTTGATGTGTTGCATCCATATAGAGAGATACTTGCTTGAGGCCTTGGTGGTCACAATTATATTATATTCACTATTCGACCAAACCATGAAGAAGACAAATTTTCTAGTTTGAGAGATTCTTTTCCTGCACTACTTCACTGTGATCAAAGAGATTGTGATAGTCTGGCCTACGTTTGGTATCCTGTAGAGCTAACCTACCAAAGTAACAATGACACTATGAGTCCTAGACTAATAAACATTATGATGCTTCCACATATATGGTTCTCTAAAATAACATCAAAAACTTCAAGTAGGGAAAAATCCAATAGTACCTCATCTTTGAAGGGATTGGTCCCATAGTGCAAGTGACATTGTTGACTAACACAAATGTCTCATCGCTAGCTTAGTGAATCGATAATGTATGGATAAAGGTATGACGTTAGCTTCAAATTCCTGATGACCTATAGTAAGATCAAGTTCTTCTGGCTTTCGTTATCAACAATGAAATGTAGAGGATCTCCTTTCACCCACATTCATGAGTGGAAGAGGTTCTCACCTTCCTTGGGTTCCTGTAGCTAGACCTTTATCATAATGTTGGTATAATTGGGTTCTACATCGATTATCTATATTTCCTTGTTTGACTCAAAATTAGAGTTAGATCCAGAATCAAATTCTATTGCTTTCAGCTCATCCAATAATGATGTTTTTCAATGAAATTCATAAGTGTTGTGCCAATGGACTTTGTGGATCTCACACTACTTTCCAGTGTCTATCTTCAACTTCATATAACTCTTCTTTACATCTGGCTTGGCCTATTTGTCCCGAGGTTGGTTATCCTTGTTATTTCCTTTTTTGTGCCAGTGAGGGTTACATTTACAATTTGTTTTTGTGTGGTTGATTTTAAAACCTAAAATCTCTCTTACCCTCTTGCTTAAATTTGTTCTTTACTTGACAACATATTGGTAAGTGACTCTTAGAGAAGAGATGCCTAGAAATGGTGATTTTTCTTCAATGTACCTATGTAGGCCACTACAATATTTTAGAAATACATGCCAATCAAAGTCTTTGATACCTATCTTTGAACACATGGTATGGAAGGTATTGGTGTACTCTAGAACTACCTCGTCTTTCTCCTAGAGAAAACTTGTCCATCTCTGCATGCAATGGTCATTGTAGTTTCCAATAGGGTATACTTTATCCTTAAGGGAATCACCAAAACATAACCAAGTTATTCCCTAAATGCTTTAGTTTCATCTTCAACGTGTTGCACATAATAAGTGTCCCACCAATAATTGATAAGGGGAAGGGACTTAAGGAGCACGAAGGTGAGTTTTCACTATTGATTTTTGTTTAATAGAATAATAATTCTCTAGCAGACTTATCCATTTATCTCAAGCATCTACATCTATATTACCTTCAAAAAAATAAATATCAAAGTTAAGTTGTACCTTGAAGGGAATTGTTGTAGGGGATAGTCGGCCTCGCCGACTAAACCCATTAGTCAACTGTAGTAGTCAGTTAGGAAGTCAGTGGAACATATAGTTAGAAGTCGACCAATCGATCAATTAAGGAATGTAACCGAATTGAAACTGTATATCACACACACACATATATATATACACTATCATGTAATGGAAAGACACAGGTTGTTCTGGACTCATATATAATAAAATCTATTGATGGTTCTCCTCCACTTGTGTATGTTCTTCTATATGTTTGTGTGCTCTTATGTATAATGTTGTAGTGTGTAATTCTCTGTGTAAGGATTCATTGGAAACATTCTCGTACTTTCCCTTAGAATGAAACATTGGTTTCATTGATGGGACATGTTGTAATTTATCTACTTCATAGCTTTCATGTTGGCTGCACTGGTTGCTCGTTTGTATCAGGAGGGGCCTCCCACTCATGCATAGTTACATTGACTAGTAGGGTTGTGAGTCTTGTTGGAACATGTAATTCCTCAGACCCTTCAATGATTATCTTTGGGGTTCCAAATTGATGACTTATAGTGGGAATGTTTGACTTAAAAGGTACATGATTGAAGAAGTGATAGGCTTGTCTATATGCTGATGGTGCTTTTGACTGCTCTGCAGGGGACCGTGCTATCCTTTCGAATGTTGTTTGATAAATGGTCGGGGCTGAATGTAGCATATGATTGGAGAAAATTCACCATTTGTCGACATAATGTTGAGTCTCTATCTCCATTGTCTTCTTTCAAAATTTCTATATTTTCTGTTAGAGGTATGTCGACTCCAGGTTGACATTTTTCTTCATTTCTTCAGTTTTTTCTTTTATTTTTGTCGAGGTGATTTTTCGCTTGATATGTTACCATATGAGATTTGATTGCTTCTTGAAACCATTCTCTTTATTTCTGTGTCAGGTCTATCTCAACTTATTTTTCTTTCTCTAACTGACTGGATATAACCTATTTGGATTTTTCATCAAAGTTCAACCATTACATTTTTCAGCGTTTTGAGTTTGTTGTATGTGAAAATAAAATAAAATATGTTGGCCAGTTGTTGAGCACTATGCTTAGAGTGGCTTCTTGTGAGGTGGCTAATTCGACTTGTTCTTGGACTTCCTTAAAATTCTCTAGCTTGGACTGCAAAATTATTGTTGTTTGTTGGGCTAACCCAATTTGGCTATCTCTTATTTCCTTGTTATGCATATGCTTGAGATTTTTCTTTTAAGTACTGGATTTCTACCTGGTTATTTCCCCCGGTGGATATGACTTCTTGGATCAGGATCCTCATTGCAATGAGATGGTTGACTCCTTCTGTCAGATGGTCAATACCCAATTTTCTTTTTCAAGGTTAATATAATTTTTTAGTATATGTTTCTCTTTGATCCTTCTTTCTTTAATTTGTGTCCTTTCACTAAGGGGATTTTTCCACCTATTTGTTGCTTCTTTAGATACTTCATTATATAAGTCCATTATTTTTTCATTTGACGTGACTGTTGGGTCGAATTATGTATGTGCTGGTGGTTTTGCCGACCCAACTAGTTTAAGTATTGTAAATGTGATTGACTTTGTAGTAGCGACCTTCTTCTTTTTCTTGGTTAGCTTTTACTGTCCTAGTTTATTTCCTTCACCTTTGTCTTTATCAGATCCTTCATCTGAGTCTTTGTTGCCTTGGTTTTATTTATCATGCTATCCAGAGTCTAGCTGTGTATTTCCATTTTTATTATTTTTATTTTCAACCTTTCCTCGGTCGGGTTCCTTGGGATGCTTTGTGATGTCAATCTGACCTGAAAGATTCTCTAGTGGTGATTTGTTTCTTGCATCAATTCCTTCTTTTTGTTCTCATATCAAGCTAGTAGGATCTTCCCAATATTTTATTGTTTCTTGATGGGTTTTTGCTGGCAATATGATATTATTTAATGGTTGTAACTCAGGGTGATTGTGCTCCAATCCTTGAGTGTTTGTACCATTTTTCCCTGCATGTTCTGATGTGTTTGATAACGAATGATTTTTTTGATCTAGTTCAACTATTGGATGGTGTGAGTTGAGAAGTGTTGAATTATTTGATTTATTAGTTGTTCCATTTTGCGTATGATTTTTGATTTATTCCCACTCTAAATGCTCCTCGCTTCCCTTGTTTCTCTTATCTGAAATTGTTTCCTCAGATGATATTTGTTGAGGGTTTCTTCTATTTTTCTTTCTTTGCTTCCCTACTTTCTTCATTGCTTCTTTTTCTTCGATGATTGGTGTCAGCCTGGGTGGAGGATATTCTCTTGTCAGGCTGACCCATCCTGTGTGTGACTTCTTTGTAACTGATTTCTTATTGAGGTCGGGACCACTGAGCTTCAATTGACGTGTCTCGATTGGGGTCGACCATCCTGTGCTATATTATTACTTCTCATCCATACTTTGTTTCTTTTGTATTCTTGTCTCAATTTGATTCTCTAGACATGTTTTGGTTTTCTTTGAATTTTTCGTGCTTTTCTTTCAAGTTGGATATAGCTTCTTGGAACCGAGGGCCGATACTCGACTTTAATATGTTGGTAGTAACTTCTCGATCCTTTTCTCGTTGTCAATAATTATTAGCTAACTTGTTTGTGAAGTTGATAATTTTTTGTACTGTTTGCGGATTACTGAAGTCAAGGGTTGCATCTGATTAAAATGTTTCCTGCCACAACATATTTACATCATCGGGGATTGTATTAACATTAATAGGTTGCTTACCTTTAATGGTTTCTTCTTTCTTCTTTATTTTGGTCGGGGTCTACTTCACTTTAGGATTGAATTTTCCATCTAGGTTCTAAACAAATGACTTTGTATAAAGCGTTTCTTCGCTATCTTTTTCTTGTTGGTCGTTCGTCAAAGGTGTTATGATGGATGATTCAGGATTTAGTACATTTGGAGGGATTGTTGTTTATAACTCTAGTTGTCTGTCCATCTCTTGAAAGATTTGGTACTTCATCGATTGACAGGCTAACTCCTTAGGCAATGGTCCTCCATTAATTCCAAACCATAGTTTGGTGTAGTCAATCCCTAGTTGAATGTGTGTGTTGGGCGGTAGGGCTCGTCAAACCTATTGTTCAACTCTCCATTTAAGGGAGACATTCTTGATATGGTTTACCCAACACTTGAATATTATCTTGGATGATGGTGCCTTTGATGTTATGGCTACTCCAAGTACGAAAGTTTTGTAGTTATTCATAGTCGAAATATACTTTAGTGTGAACGTGGGTTCCCCAACAAGGTCGAATTGAATCATGATCCATATTAGAAGTTTTGGGAATTTTATGGCCTGCCCATACTCTTGACAGTTGACATAGGTGCTTTTGATTAACGTAGCTAAATGTTTGGCCTGATCAAATCATGCTCCAGACTGGAGTATTTGGCCAATTGGGTCTAACATCGTGAGCTTCACATCTGAAGCCCAACCAACAATGGTAAAGCATAGGGAAACTATAATGCATGTTCACTTGGCACGTGGGTCGATTACTCTGTTAATTAGCAACCCTTTCAAATTTTTTGCCGATGTTCCGCTTGTGAGGGCATGCAACCAGTCATTGGTATTTAGGGTTTTAGGCACATGTGTTCTCCCATGTGGTATTCCCGTGATCTTGTGGATTAGACCTCTTGTGATTACAGCTAGGTAGTTGAGACAAAGGTATCGACTATGATAACAACTTACGAGGAAATTTGCATCTTCCTCTTTCCATCCACCTAATTCTGCAATTTGGGGTGCTCCTAGAAAATGGATAATTCCTTCTTGCTCGAGGAAATCATTTTCCCCCTTCCATTGGTCACTCTCCACTCCCCATGCCATGAAATTTTTCCATTTTCAAGACCATTATATTTCTTTGATTCATGATCCACGAATGTTTTTCATTCGCACTTGCAGTTTTGTTGCACCTTCTTTGTCGAAGTTTTTCTTTATTCTTGGTTCGACTAGTGAATTTGTTACTTGTCCCCTCATTTTAGGCATATCTGTAATTTATTTCTTATCCGATGTGATTTTCTAAAGTTCTAGAGTCAGGAATGTTGCTTCAACTACAGGGCTCTGCCTTCTTGAATGCTCTAGTGTAAATAATAATGAGGCAAATTCATATGCTTTGTCCATATTTATAGATGGGAATTGGGGACATATATTTAATTCATCCATTGGTGAAATTAAATTTTATGCCTTGGTTGTAACATCAAAATCATGTGAAAAGATGTTTGCATAATCGATGATATGGTGGTAGATCTTATTCTATGGTTCATTAATTGCATCTTCATGGTGGCCAGCTGTTTCCATGGGATCAATTTTTTTTCCTCTCGGGAAATGCTCTCATCTTGGTCGATTATGAGTTGTTTCCCGTGGTTGAGTCAATTCTTCCCATCATTCAGAGTTCTTCAATTTTGATATCCTATTGTGTTGGTTTCTTTTTCCTTGTCAATTCTGCTAATGCTGGTCTTTTAAAAACATGTTTTTGTTCCTTGGGATGCTCTTGGTTACTTGAATTAATGTTTCCATGTTTATTTGATTGATATTTGTACCACTTACTTTTTCTTCAAAATTTGCATTTGCAATCTTCCTGCGCGAGCAGATGATGCTTATTTTTTCGTTGGATCAACTAGTACGCTTGTTTAGATAATGATGCAGGTCATGACGAGGTATTGGATTTGGTCTTTCTTTCAACATTTTTCTCTATTTTATGGCCGAAATCTTTGGTCTCTTCTCATTTTTTCATAAATGAATGCTTTGATGGTTTGTAGATATTGTATATCTTGAACTCGGCGAATAATTTTTTTGTACCTAACTATAGTAACCGACTTATTAGTTACTTTATGTAGTTTTTTCTTAATCCTTCTTAGCTTCTCTTTTTATTTGCTTTTCCCCTTTCCTTCATTTTCCTAGGGCCCAAATTTAAAAATCTTTTGATTTATTTCGCTGCTGCTTGCATAAGTGCCTCCTCTAATATGATTTCAAAGTCTTTAAAAAAGTTACTTTTAATTATGTTCCAGTCAAATGTTTTTCCAGATGCTTCTTCGATCTTATACCATTTATGTGGTATGTTGAATAATGTATTTAGAAACATGTGTGGCCATACTCGTTCATCCGGGTATCCTGATTTTTTCCATTCCTTCTCGTATTGTTGAACCGAGGTTTGAAAGTCAGAATGTCCATGTTTGTTGATAATTGTTTCCCTCCAAATATTTCAACAAAATATAAAGTGGAATTGTTCCATGTCAGTAGTTTAGGTGCATGCATTTCCCACCATCGAGTGTCTTAACCTATGAAACAATCGACTAGACTTTGAATTCTCCCATGTTCTCCAACCGACTTGGACACTTCTTCGACATGCTCCGACGAAGACTTCCTTTCACTAAACTACAGGGGTTGCCTTACATTTATATGAGTAGGAATGAGTGCGGTTTTTTATTTAGCTTTCTTTTTGCCACAATAGGTACATATTGTACTAAGAAGCATGATTTGGATCTTGTTATTAGTATGGATTCTATTAACCAACATTCTTTTTCTTAGGCTTCATAATTCTCCATTTGTTAGTTGTACAATTTTGTATCTGAATTTTGTCCTATTGAGAAGGGAGATCCAAGTAGGCTTTATCCTTCGCTGTCTAGATCGACATTGTCTCTTCGATCATTATTCACTTGATTTAGTCGTCGGACTTCCTAAGCTTTATACCATGTCTCGACCTAAGGTTTTCCTTCATTTGGATCTAGTGGGATTATAATTTTTCTTCCGCTCCCTTTCAATTTGATCCTATCTATTTCAAGGGAGATCGTAGCTTGCATGTTTCTTCCCCAAGGTCTGTTGACTAATGAAAGATAGGCAGGGAATGCCTTCAACCAAGTTAATTACTTTGAAATCAACTCTCATTTGTATTCCCATTATAGATGTTTATACACTTTTAAGTGTATCGATTGATTCAATGAAACTTTGATCATAACCTTTGATTCAATGAACCTATTGATTTCATATCACATGTCTCGACTCCTCGATATCCATATGATCGACTATGTCAATCTCTTGCAAGGCATCACCGATTTCCATATGCACTGGCAAGTTATTCCTCCCAAGAGTCGTCAGGGCGCTCTCTAGGGATTCTCTAGTGATCTACCACACCTTGGGGTTCTTTTTATGCAATCGACGAGGGTCTGCGGCATCGACCATTCCTGTGCTTTCTTTGTCATGACTCAGGGCATTGTTCTACAACTTTTCTATCGAGAGGCTCAATCAATTTAACTGTTCTTGTGTCATCATATCATCTTTTAAGTTCTTATGTGTGTGTATATATTATGAAATGTCTCTTTCTTAACTTCCTTAAATTGTTGCAAAAACTCAATGCTCATTATGAATGCTCTCTACAAACACTATGCTCAATCAGTTGTTGCAAAATTTCCACCAGCAATGCTCAAACTTTTAATCAAGTGCTCAATGTTTATGTGCTCATTCAAACCTTTGCTCTACTGCTTGTTATGTTTATGTGGTTGCTTCCAATCTTTAGCAATGTATGGAGTCTATGTTTTTACATTACATGAAGGACAATCTTTAAATCAATTAAGTATCTACGCATATGTTTGAAAAACAACTTAATGAACCTTAGGGCACTTTTATTCTGGTACCAAACTTTTACAATAGTTTTCGACTGAGTATCGACTCATATAGGCAAGAAACTAATTTTTTTGGCTAAAAACCAACTTACATACAATGATGGAGAGGATCATTTTCCTTTAAGACTCACATTTAACCCTCTCCCTTATTTACTCCATTTCTGAATTAGATTTTACATTAAATATTGACTCAATTAACTGATTTGCAACAAACAACATATATATTTTTTCATTTTTCATTTTTTGACTCGACTACTCTTGAACTCGACTAGAATTATATTATAGACTTGACTTGACATAGAGTGGATTATAGACTCAACTACTACTATCCTTCATGTAATTCCTTTATAAAGATACTCCAAAAAACTTATAATCAAAGAGGCCAAGAAAACATATTATAACTATACTATGAGTAATTGCACCAAGCTCCTCCTTGGGGCTCCATTCTTTAGCAATCAAGGCTTCTGACTTTCCTTTTTGAGTGACGACTTCATTACAATATCATCAATATTTGTCAAGGATTATTGTTGGAATTTGGTGACAACGAATTCCTCTAAAGATAGATCTGGATCCTATTATTCTACGTTGGTTACAACCAAATAGACCAAGTTAGAATATGGATAGGGATTGCATTTATTAATCAGTTTCTTGTGTGAATGTATAAATTCATGTAAGCATGTAGAGGAAAAAACGACTAAGTGTGAGTGAATTGATGTAATCTCCATGATCTGAATAATAAGACAATCAATGCCTATGCTTGGTGGACGTAGCCCAACGTTTGGGTGAACCACGTGAAATCCATGTGTCTATTATTTGTGTGTTGTGGTAAATTATCATTGTGAATTGTGTTTTCCATGTTTGCAATTCTAACAAGTGGTATCAGAGCTGGTTAGAGTTGGTTGAAGGATAGTCAACTTCTCGGAGGATCCAAAAGTGAAATCTATGTGAGGATGCGTAGATTTATACATCCTCGCAGGTCCCTCCTCTTGTAGGGCGCAGAGACTTATTACTCAACCTTCCACTCGTGAAAAATTGTTGGAATTTCCACACTCCACTATGTATTGTAGTGTGTAAATTGTTTAAGATTTTCGCACTTCAAATATACCGGGAGGTGTTGACTTCCCGCACGCCAGTGTTGAGTGAGGTGCGATGACTCCCTTAAATAAATAAAAAAAACTCACGATCCTCTTAAAATTATTCACATGTTTTTTATGGAGTAAAAGAAATTTAAGGCATGGTGCAAATTTAAGGTATGAAGGTTTATTTTTTATATATTTTATTGCATGCATAAAATGGTGGAGGAATTTTAAAAGGTGGATGTTTTATTAAACCTTTTTTATAAAAGTTTTTATTAAACATTTTTATATATTATTAAAAGGTTTTTTAATTAAACTTTTTACCAATCATTCCTCCACATATTTTTCAAATGGCTTTGGGTTTTATAAGCCGTGGACATTAGGAGATTTTGTGCTAATGGCTAAGATGCAGAGTTCGAAGTTTGAAGTTGAAAAGTTCAGCGGTAAAAACAACTTTGAGCTTTGGAAGCTCAAGATGCATGATCTTCTCGTCCAACAAGGCATGGTGAAAGCACTTTTAGGAAAAACAAAGCAACCCGCGACCACAACAGATGATGACTAGGATGAGATGGATGTGAGAGCACTGAGTGCCATACGCCTGTGTTTGGCCGACGATGTTTTGTTCAATATTTTCTCGGATAAGACAACAGTCGATTTGTGGATGAAGTTGGAAAGTCTATATATGACGAAATCCTTGATGAACAGAATCTACTTGAAGAGACAGTTGTACAGTTTGCAGATGAAGGAAGGTACAAAAGTTGCTAACCATTTAAATACTTTCAATACCCTTATAGTTCAATTGACTAGTATGGAAGTTAAATTCGAAGACGCGGATAAGGATATTTCACTATTATGTTCGTTGCCTGAGTCTTGAGATAATATAGTCACCTCTATTAGCTTTAGCTCAACAAAAGTTTTATATTATGACTCTGTTGTGGGATCTTTGTTGGCTGAGGAGACAAGGAGAAAATCTAGTAAAGAAACCTCAACTTCAGAGGCGATGCTGATCAGAGGTCGAACCACAGAGAATAATGAGAGAAGTTCTTTCCGATCTAAGTCAAGACACAGAAAGGGTAAAGAAAAATGCTGGTACTGTGGCAAAACATGACATCTCAAGAAAGATTGTTGGAAAAGAAAGGAATCTGAGGAAAACTCTACGACGGAAGCAACTTTGGCTGTAACAAATTCAGGTATGATTGATCAAGTTTTATCCGTTTCTAATCATTTACAATATCAAGAAGAATGGAAGTTAGATTCAGGTGCCTCCCACCACATGTCCTCACATAGAAATTGGTTCATTTCTTACCAATCTGTTGATGAGGGTGTAGTGTTTATGGGAAATGGTATTCACTGTAAAATTGTTGGGGCTGGCAGTATTAGAATCAGGATGTTCGATGGTATTGTTAGGGATTTAACGAATGTTAGATATGTACCTGAGCTTAAATCAAATTTGATTTCATTAGGAGTGTTGGATTCTTGTGGATATAAGTATATAGGTCAAGGTGAAGCTCTCACAGTGTTGAAAGGTAATTTAGTAGTCCATGAGGGCAAAATATATAACTGATAATTAAATATTGGAAGACGTAGAAAATGGCCCCAGATAGCAATATGAGAAAGAATAGTAAGGGTCTTGATTCCAGTGTGTAGGGATGATGGCCTATCGAGATGTCGACAATATAGTTGGTTTTGTTTTGCATAGTTGTTAGGGCATTGTCCTCAAAATGATTTAGATAGATTAATTTTTTTTATTTTTTATTTTTTTAAGCACTTTTTAAAGAAAATAAATTTAC
>ML784538.1:556783-577483 GCA_009831015.1 Picea engelmannii | reverse complement strand
GTACAGGTGAGGCTTCTCACAGGTTTGAAGCTTTTACATGCTAGGCTTCTTACATGTTTGAAGGTGACCATGCCTCCTTCAAACTTACAACAGTTTCTAAGGTTTTCTGGTTTATTTCTGGGTCGATTCTAAGTAGGTGGGTAGGCCCTTAAGGCTGCAGTGCTTCAAACTGAAGCTCTGATACCAAGTGTAGGAACCATAAATTAACAAAGCCTAAAAAAAATTCATACAATTAAACATAAACTTTCCTTTGACGCATAAGTAATTCATTAATCATCATATAAGCATATAATATTCGACAGAAATTAAATTTATCCACAGCATGAAAATAAATTACATAATCATCACATAACTCAGCAAATTCATAAATAAAAATACCTCTGCCTGATGCTATTATCCCAATATCTGGCTTTCCTCTCTACTGCTTTGCTCAGCCTGATGCTCTGACCAAACCCTACCCAAAACCGATTAACCACCTAGCCAGCTAGGAGCAGCCTTTCCGACTCCCTAGCTCCAGGATTTCTGGCCCTTGAGCCCAAAACTCCCAACAACCTGGTGCCCCCTGCAACAGTCCACCCAATCTCCAAAACCAGAAAATATCCCCCCAAACTAGGAAATACAGTCCTCCTCCCAAAATAATGTTTCCTCCCCAAATAATCATAATCCCCTCTCCTGAAGGCCTCTGCCAAGTCATATTCCCCATTCACCGCCTCCTCCATCATTTAAGGCCACCCACCTTATCCCCCCATTTACTCCTTCTCCCCTATCATACGTAAAGTCTTATAATAAATAAATCAAAGTCCATTTACTACCTTATCCCCTATCATACACAAAGTCTTATCATAAATAAATTAAAGTTATTAAGCCTTGAATTATTTATCCAAACCTTAAATGTGTTAAGTACTCAATTAATTAATTAATCAAAATAATTAATTAATTAATTTTATTAATAGTTAATCATTACTTAACTAATACACATTAAGACAATTAATTACTTAATTAACTTTACTTGATAACCCTATGCAACTATTTAACTAGGGTTGTTACATTTGAGAAGCACCAATGTCACCTATAATGGTTACACTGAGATGGTCTGTGATAATTGTAATGTATATTTTACAGGTGTTTTGGATAGGAGGAGAACTATCACTAAATATATCTCACAACACAATTGTGGAAGACATGTTGGAGGTGGAGTGACCCCTCAGGAAATCCAAACTCGTGCAAGTCACACATGCGAGATCATGAAACCAATTTTATTAGAGAAGCTGCAGTGGTGCTTGGCTTCTCTTGGCTTGAGGAAAAAGTGATGAACAAAAGGAAGAAGCAAGGTATCAAGTTAATTGCTATAAGGTGGAGATTGTTGGGATTTGGTGACAACGAATTCCTCTAAAGATAGATCTGGATCTTATTATTCTGCGTTGGTTACAACCAAATAGACCAAGTTAGAATATGGACAGGGATTGCATTTATTAATCAGTTTCCTGTGTGAATGTATAAATTCATGTAAGCCCATAGAGACAAAAACGACTGAGTGTGAGTGAGCTGATGTAATATGCCTATGTTTGGTGGATGTAGCCCAATGTTTGGGTGAACCACATGAAATCCTTGTGTCTATTATCTGTATGTGATGGTAAATTATCATTGTGAATTATGTTTTCCGTGTTTACAATTCTAACAATTATTACTGATTATGGTGCTTTCGATGTTCTTTTTTTTCAATTCTTTGTAGCAAGTGCTCCACTAGTCAATCATAATCATTCCTTGCATACTTATTTAATCATTGGGTAGACCAGTATCCATTGTATTCTCCATCTTAATAATTCGACCATGTATTTGATAATTTCTCTCACTAGGGATAACAACAACATCATTTGTCTTCATGTAATGCGTAAGTCAACCAACAATATTTACCAAGGTATTGAAGTCAAAGTCTCCCTTGATGTCGATGTCGATTGGGTGGCTGATTTTAATCTTCGGCTTGTCGAGTCGACATAGTTTATGCACCGGTCGAGCATCCTCAGCAGCGATCAACTTTATAGTTTATCTTTCATCCTCGAACAAGACATCAGTTCGCAAATTTTCTTCATCTTCTCATAATTTTTATGAGTTCTTATGCATGCTGGGTTTTCTTTGCAATCTTCAGGCGAGTAGTATATACACGAGCGAGCAATCAAAGATTTTCTTTTCTTCATTAGACCAGCTTCCGCGAGACATCGTATTTATCAATGGATTTTCTCAAGCTACCATCGTATTTATCAACGGATTTTCTGAAGCATCCATCTTCAATATCGAGCAACATTCATGAGCAAATTGATTTTTCTTCTCTCTTCTTCTTTTGCAGGTTCAAGCCACCCCCATTCGCGGTTGTTGTCACCCAGCCGAATGAAGGAGGAAACAATGCCAGATGTGGGAAGGATGCACTTCCAACCATCATTCAAGCAAGAGACTACATCTTGATATGCACACATGAGACCATCAAGACATATATATTGCCGACAACGTTCTACCCTCTTGTATTCATGTTTGATAGGCATTTATACAATGATATGGATGGTTGGAATTGTTGCACCTGCTCTAACTAATCATCCATTTATCCATTATACATATATATTTATTTACTTTACGTTATATTAAATTCATAGGTATGATGACATTTATGAGGTCTAAGAGGTCCCTTCAATATGGGTCTAGTTGAGAGAGTCAACCCCTACAAGAGGCACTATACCTTTGAAGTGACTACTTTTCAAAGCTGCTTCCATTGTTATTGGGGATCGTCAAAGGATATGGGTAAAATTAGCCATCATTTTATTCCTTCATTGCACGAGGGATTCTTCAAACAACATCTTGATAGGATATTTCATTCCACCATCTTTATTTTTTTCCACCATGGGAGGCTACTTGGGTCAGCAAGGGAAGTCTTCATTATGCATGGTTAGTTTAAGACCCAACTCCTTGTATCTTGACTTTGTTAGGGACATGTAGAGAAAAATATCAAAGAACAAATTGCTTTGATACCATTCATCCAAATTATGTTCAAAACAAAATGAAGATATCAATAATAGGAGAAATAACATAGAGATATTGCAAAGAGCATAGTGATATAGTGAAACCCAAACTCTATTAATAAATGAATTAGTGAAAACATTGTAATATGCAAAGAAAAAAAAAGTGGATCTAAAGATGGTAGCTTATCTTTGAGAAGATATGTCTTCACTACATTCATTAAAAAAAACCTTAACAAGAGACTAAATCTGTATTTTATAAATGTCAAGTAAACCATAAGAGGAAAATACTCTAATATGCAATAATCCCAACCCTAACTAGAAATTAGGGTTGAGCCTTGTTGGAATTGTAACATTTCACATGTTTTTCTATTTTAAATCTTTTAAAAAATACGATAAAAATTTAGGAAAAATTATAAAATTTATAAAATGGCCATCTAGATCAAGAAGATTCTTCTATGATAGGAATACCTAGTAACAATCCTATAGATAAAGTTGCTCAAAGAAAGTAAGCTAAGGTACATTCCTCTCCTATTGTTCCTTATGTTGAAGAGTAACAAGAATAATAAATGTTAAGAAGAGAAAATAAAAATTAAACACCAATCAAAATTAAACTACATACATTAAGATAATAGAGTTTGAGAATTTAAAAAGATATCATATTATGACTATAAAATGAAATTAGATTCATAACTCAAAAAACTTTTCAATACGTAATTGATTCCTAATTTTCAAGAAAATTAACATCAAATAAAATTTGTCAAGATAATTATTTTCTTAATTTATGTGGTTTTTTATATATACAAATACAATTAAAATATTAAAAATAATTATATTTTAATTTTAATTTAAAAAAAAATACACGACACACATATCTTTATCTTAATCTTTAAGAAAACAAGTTGTAAGATCGAAGAGTTTATGCAATAAAGAAACTTTTATCTATTCAATAATGTGTGACAAAGCTTGTGCAATGTCAATAAGCTTGATATTATATATGCATAAAGCTATGTAGCGAGTGATGATATATAAGTTAGGTGCAAATGAAGCATTATGATCATTATTTAAACTTGTGGGCATTGTTTGTGTTATTTCTTGAGATCTTATATTATTAGCAGATGACATGATCTTAATTAATTTCAAAATTATTTGTGTATTATTTTTTTTTAGAACATTTGTAATTATGCACACATGACACGATTTTAAATCTTAACTAACCAGATAAGTTTATATTGTAGGGAAGGGAATTATTTGTGTATTTTCATTTTTTTAGAACTATGATCTTAAATCTTAACTAACCAGATAAGTTTTCATTTTTTTTGAACTATGATCTTAAATCTTAACTAACCAGATAAGTTTATATTGTAGGGAAGGGAATTATTTGTGTATTTTTTTTTTTAAACATTTACTCTTATGCACATATAACATGATCTTAAATCTAACCAAATAAGTTTATATTGTAGGGAAGGGTAGATAAGTTTATATTGTAGGGAAGGGTTGATGTGGACGATTATATTGTAGGGTAAGATTGATACCTAAATATTAGATAAGTTCATATTGTAAAGAAGGGTAGATGTAGAAGATTATATTGTAGGGTAAGGTTGATACCTAAATGATTTAGGTAAGATGAAACTAAATATAGTATGCTATGTTAAGTATGCTAAGTGTTGCACATTGGATTTTTTAGGTTATAAAGTTGAGTGTTATATATTATGTTTTTTGGGTTATAAGGTTGAGTGTTGTATATATATATATTTTTTATTTATTTATTTATTTATTTTTTTAATGGAAAGAATATATATATATATATATATATATATATATATATATATATATATTTNGATGTTTATTATATTGTTTTGATAGTATTTTTCTTCATGATTTTCTTTCCTCTCATTTAATCATGAAGATTTTTTTTAGTAAACCTATGACATAACAATTTTGTTTGTAGAATATTAAATAATACTTTTAATTTTGTTTCTATCTTTCAAATATCATTTGTGAACTTTTTTTTTTTATGTACTTTTTCAATTTAAAACATCCATATTTTCACTAGATATTTTAAGTATCATTTTTTAATAACATTTTCCATATCCCTTTTTATACTCCTAGTATGTTGATCCCAATATATATCCACTTTTCACTTACTAATCCTCATCATGCTTCCACCTTTATTAGCCTTCAAAAAGCACTGCAATTTTTCTAGCTCAAATGATGCTTAAACTATATCAAGCTTCCACTTTGTTTGCATTCTAAAATCCCTATATTTGTATCCATAGGTAATTAAAATACACCTCCCAATACCTATGTCCATATATATATATATCAAAATACCCCTCTCACCCTCTTATTGCTAAATAAAAAATATTGTTCAATTTTTGAGTAATTTTAGAACCTTTGATATAGGTGACATGATATTGACTCACTAATGCACCCTCGTATATTTAATGTCACTTGTAGTTCAACAAGAAAGTTTCCTTCAACCCTTATACATTTTTTTACTACTTACAATATGTTTATCATGTTGTAAGTCCCCATTATGTTCTCATCCCCATTATGTTCTCACATATATGTTCTTATTTCATGTCCAACCACTAAGTCTACTCCTCATGGGTGTGACCATCATGTCTCAACTAATGGTGTTCTTCACTATTCTATATGTGTTAAAAGTTTCTATAAGATTCAACTACATGATGTCGCAATTGCATGATTAACTTGTTTCACATTAGAGAAAAAAAACACCATCTATGTAAGGGGAGCTTATGAAAATGGCGGGTTAGGGTTAGGAAAAACCTGACAGGGATGGGTGTTTTATGGGCTTTGTTTAGGGTGTTAGCGAGATGATACAGGGGTGTTTGTTCAGGTCTGTGGTTCAATATGGCAATGACCGAGGAGGGGGGAGACCCCATCAACACCGTTGGTGACATGATCTTAACATCTTTCTCAGCGGGTTTGGAGTGACGCAGAGTCTTGGATAAATGGAAGGAGACAAGTGGGGCGTGGGGTTTACTTGCGGACAGGAATCCTAGGTTGGAGGTCAATGCGTCAGGGTTGACTTTGTGTGAGGAGGTGGTGGGTTCGAGAGCTATGCTGTCAGGTGTGACATGATCAACGTTTACTTCGGTGGGTGAGCTGCCTTTTTCATAGGTTTGGGGTTTACCCAGGGTTGGGAGGCAACATACACAAGATACTTCGGTCCTGTGGGCAGTCTTGAAAGGGGTTTGGGGAATGATGTTGGGGTGATCAACTCGGGGGATTGTGTACCATTTTTGGGTATCCTGGAGGAGGGAGCTTTGAGTGAGTCTAGAACAATTTTAGAGGGGTTCAGTTAACCATTGGCATTCTCCCTTTCTGATTTACTGGTAGATGACTCTCCGAGTGGTGACAGGGGAGCTGGGGGCATCACGACCGAGGATGTTGTTGAAGGTATTGTGGGTAACGTTCTTGAAAAAAGAGGGGCACATCCTTCAAGGGAATCAAAGCGATTGTAGATTCCTCTAAAGGGACATAAAGGAGCGGAGGGACGTCTCACTTTGTCCTAAAACCCATCCGATGTGCTCGCGATAGTACTTGCGTTGAACGACTTATTTTTGGGGCGGATATTGACATGGATAGGGTGGTGGATTTCTCAGAACGGGCGATGGTTGGTCAGGTCAAGGAAATAAGTTGGGCATGGATTTTTTGAAGGATTGGATAACCAAGAACTGGTTAAAGGATATTGATAAGATGCCACACATTCGCTTAATAACACATGGTTGGTTTTCTTTCATTTTTTCATCCTTGGAGGACGTTAAATGGGTTTTATTGAAGGTTTGGAGCATGGAAGATACACCCATTATCCTTAAGAGATGGATCCCTACTTTTGATGCAAAGAAGGAAAGGATTGATGAAGAACCAATTTGGGTCAGGCTTCTGGGTCTTCCAATGCAGTTCTGGAATCCTCATCGCTTTGCTTCCATTGGAAATATGCCGGGGAGTTACATAGATGCGGATATGTCTTTCGAAGAAACTGGGCATATGTCAATGGCTCAGATATTGGTCTGGCTAAATTTGCACCTGGCTCTACTACATGAGATAACTATAGAGTCGATGACCATAATGTTTGTTCAGATTCTGGATTATGAAGGGATTCCTTTTTGGTGCCAAAAATGCCATGTATATGGTCATGGGATTGTCGAATGTACTCTACCTTTCAAAGGGAAACGTCGTAAAACCAAAGGATCAGTATCACCTTCTTCTCCCTCGAGGAAATATTTGGAGGAGTAGTTGGATGATGGAGAGAAAATAGGGGGGTTGAGGAAACATTTTGCGGGCAAGGACTCAAAGGGGTTTCTTCCAATCAACTTGGGTTGTTGTACAGATTCGACTATTGCTATTGGGCCAAAGCTTCCACCACCTTTGGTGGACAATCGTCATCGAGAGCAGGATTTCTCGGGTAAGTCTTTTTTGGGTGTCTCTCTATCTGTACCTTCTCCTTTTACAATTGCGGGGTTTGATGTTGAGGTTCGGAGTGGTGTGGGTACTCTATTATCGAGTGGTGGGAAGGGTATCTCTGTGGAACAATTGGTCTCTCTTTCATGCCCTTTGACGTCCAGTGGGTTGGTTTTTTCTCCTCTTTTGGTCATGCCTTCCATGACCTTTGGGGGGGTGGGGGGATCTTTGTTTCTTAAGGATTTTCCTTTTCCTGTTCAATTTTATTTGCAAGAGGTAGGTGTCATGGAACCCCATCCTAGCCTTCCCTCATGCACTACATCCCTGTGTCACTCAGCTGAGGTACCCACTACCTCTCTCTCCTCTTATTTTTCCACCCCCTCTACTTCTATAGACTCCTCATCGGAAGAAAGAATGGTTCATTACCACCTTAGGAGTAGGTCGGTAGTCAAGGGAGAACTATTGGCGGCTGATGTCCAGGGTTTGGTTGGACGAGGGATGGGATCCTTTCCTCAGACTACTTCTATGGGTACACGAAGGGGCCGAAAATCACATCTCCTCTTGGCACAATATCGGGCCTAGATTGATTTGGCATCGAGGCAGTAATATTCTATTGAATGGGCGCTTAGAGAAAAGAAAACCCATGAGGTAGTAACCTCATGAGAGTCTTGTCTTTCAACTATCAAGGGTTGGAAAACCTGTCAAAAAAATCGTCTTTACGAAGGCTAGTGGAGTTGAATTCATCGGATGTCATTCAGTTACAAGAAAAGTTAGGGGATAATGAACCAATGGTAAAGGTTCTTGAGTCCTTGTTTTCGAGATGGATGTTTGCTATGGTGGATGCCAGGGGTCGTTCGGGGGGTCTAGATACTGGGCGGAATAAAAAGAATTATATCTTGGAAAGTGTTTGGTGGTTTTCTTCAAGAATTGGTTTGTTGATTTTCTCTTCCGCACTGGGGCGTAGTGTGACAATTATCAATGTATATGGGACTTACCAAGATAGACAACAATACTAGAATTCTTTAGCATAATGCTCATGGTTCAGGGGTAAGGATATTATTATTGGAGGAGATCTTAACTTCTCTTTAGGGGCCTCAGAGATTTGGGGTCAACGGACTGCTCCAGACTCCTTAACAACTTTCTTTCTTAATTTTTTGGACTAGACGGGGTTGGTGGACATTGAACCACAAAAAATGACGCCTACTTAGTGTAATAGAAGCATTGGGGATGACATGGTGGCTAAGCGCCTGGATAGATTTTTATTGGCAGAAGAGTTCTTGGATTCTTTTGAATTGGTTAGACAATGGGTTTCTTATGGTGGGGAGTCTGACCATTTTTCGATTATGCTAGAGCTAAGGGATAGAAGCAGGAGGGTTTCAAACCCTTTTAAATTATTTGAGGGATGGATCTCAAACCCATCTTATCAAGAATTAGTGAGGGGTTTGTGGTCTTCAATCGTTGATGGGAATCAGGTGGCTATGGCGGTCCAGTTTGTGGGGAACCTCAAAAGGTTGAAACAAGAGACCATGAGCTGGGCTAGGGAGAAAATGCTCAAGGATGATCAGGATTTGAGAGACAACAAAAAAACACCGTCGGAGATACAAGGAGGGGAAGGGAAGGGGTTTACTAGTCTTGATGCCAAAGAATTACTTTTTGGTTTGGAGAAAAGACGCAGGGTTTTACTGGAGGAAAAAGAAGCTACGTGGAGACTAAAGAGTTGTGCAATTTGGATCTCTTGTGGTGATGAGAACACTAAGTTTTTTCAAGTGTTTTCCAAAGGTAGGAAAATGACTAATACTGTTTGGGGTCTAAGGGATAGGGATGGGGAGGTGGTTTCTTATTTTGAAGGCTTGTCCAAGTTGGGTACTAAACATTTTAGTGAGTTGTTTAAAGTGCAAGAGGGTTTGTCTATTGCTGAAGTTGTACAGGTGGATCAATTATTCCATTAGTTTGTAGAGGAGGAAGAAAATGGGTCTTTAATGGAAACAACAACTAAAAAATAATTACTGGAAGTAATTCACTCTTTCCAAAAAGGGAAAAGTCTTTGGCTTGATGGATGTCCTATTGAATTTTATTTGTTTTTTTTTTATCTAATTGGACCTAATGTTTTGAAGGTGGTCGAGGAATAAAGGGTGAATGGTTACAACCATAATCCTATAAACTCTACCTTCATTTCACTCATCCCAAAGACAAATAATCCCTCCTCTTTTGAAGATTTTCATCCTATTTCATTATGTAATCTTCTGTACAAGATTATCTCAAAGGTAATCAGTAAAAGGTTGAAGGTTATTCTGTCCAAACACATTTCCAGTGAACAGTTTGGGTTTCTGAAGGAAGGAAAATCCATGAGGCCATTGGTGTAGCTCAAGAAGCTCCACACAGTATAGAAATGAAGAAGCTCAGGGGAGCTGTGGTAAAAATTGATCTATCCAAAGATTATGACCGAGTAAACTGGCTATATTTAAGAATGATTATGATACATCTTGGCTTTGGCTTGGATTTTACCAATTGGGTGATGGGATGTATGACTTCATTTTCTTTCTCCAAACTCATCAATGGTTCAACCACTTCTTTCTTTCAAGCGGAAAGAGGATTGCGTCAAGGTTGTCCTTTGTCACCTTTACTTTTTCTCCTTGTGGCGAAAGGGCTCAATCGTTTTTTGGCGGGGGAAAAGAATGCTGGGAGATTCTGATCCATGTGAATATTGGTGGCCACCCACCTTTTCCAACTGGCTCAAAACAGTTTTCTGGCAATTTTGGTAATTTACTATTTTTAGCAGTTTTTAACTTCCGGGGCCATTTTGAGGCCGTAAACGACGTTTTTGGTAAAACAGGGAGTAATATGAAAGTTCCTTCCATATTGCCTCCAAAATGAATCTCCTCGACGATACCTTTCCAACGGGCTATCATGCGCCTAAAACGAAGATCGTATGCAAAAGTTACGACCCCGGGAAGTTGATGTACTATCTTACCCAAACGGGGCCCACATGACTTTTGGCGCTTCATCTCCTAGGGTTAGGTTTTTGGATGACTAGGGTTTTTGGCATCCCTGGTTATTGTAAAAAGGCCTTTAGAGCCTCATTGTAATCATCTTCTTGTGAATGCGAGTAGCTGTCACATCTCTTCTCAGAGATAAGCTGCCACCATTCTAGCGAGTCTTTCACTTTGCATTTTTACAGTCTCTATACATTTCTTTCATTAATAGAAATCGTGTATTAATGTATATCTATGTTTATGGTTGCATGTCTGATACATTTATGTTGTGTAATTGAATATCTGCGATATGTCTATGCATTTATTTATTATATCTTCGCTCTCATTTCATGCCGAAAATAATCCGGAACAGTGGTATCAGAGCAGGCTACTCTTGATCGTTTTTTTCAGTGCATGTCCCCGACGAGGTCTGAGTATAGCAAGTTGGGTCTTGAGCTTGTCTCTATTGAAGACAATCTCTCTTGCACACCCAAGAAACCCTCCATGGAGAAAGAAAAGAAAAACGATGGAGCAGACGATTCTATCAATCTGTTGCTTGAGAAAGCTCTCACATCACAGAGGGACGAAATGATGGAGAATTTTTCTCACATCCTTCAATGCCTGTCGATAGCAACATGTGCATCTTCATCAAACAACCACTTTGGAAGCACCTCTCCTTTCAAGGTACAGGTTAATTTTGATATTCCCATATTTGAAGGTCAGATAGATGTGGATTCCCTAGACAAATGGTTAAATATGTTAGAAGGTTATTTCTTTGTTCATAATTTTTTCGACAGGGAAAAGATCACCTTCGCACTCCTTAAATCTCTCCACCATGTCAAACATTGGTGGGAAAATTAATGGGATAAAAGTTCCACAGAGGAGTTTGGAATATATGGGGTCGAGCCCGCTTGGGATTTTTTTGTCGATGCGGTAAAGGAACAGTATTACCCTGTTGGCAACTATGAGGACCAGTACATGAGATGGACCACACTGCTGCAAGAGAGGGGCCAAGCAGTTCTGAAGTTCACCAATACCTTCCATACTTTGCGCACCAAGATGTGTATCAAAGACTTCGAACGACATTTGGTTCTGAAATACCATGGGGCTCTACACAGATACATCCAAAGTGAAATGGATTTTATGGACATCTCATCAATCGGTGCTGCTTATCGATATGCTATTAAAATCGAGTAGAAATTTAAGCACCAGAACAAACGGGAGTTCGGGTTTGCAAATCCGCAACAACCAAAGTATGACAAAGACAACCCTAACAAATAGTCTCACGAAAACTAGTCCAAGCCACATGAAAAGAAGGGTCACGGGAAGACAAAGAAGGACACCAAAAAATGGTGCGATTTCCACAAAATCCCCTGGCACAACACCGATGAATGTCACTCAAACCAGTCATTGGTGGCTGAGATCAAAGACAAGGAGCCGAACCCTGATTCAAAATCTGATTCTAAAAATACTGGTAAAGGACAGATCATTGACACAGACCCCATTGCTATTATCGCGACCACAACAATTTAACCAGAAGAACCAACAGATCGTGAAGAGGGGGAACACCTTTTTCATTCACTGATGTGGGTGAAGGGGACCCCACTGCATTTTATTGTTGATAGCAAAAGCCATAAGAACCTCATCTCATCAGAGGTAGTCAAACAGTTGGGATTGTCGACAACACCACACCCACAACCATACAACATCGGGTGGCTTTGCCAAGGACGAGATCTTCGTGTTAGCCAACAGTGTCGATTGTCATATGACATCCATCCATTCAAGGATGAGGTATTATGTGATGTTGCCCCACTGGATGTCTGTGATGTTCTCTTGGGCCAACCATATATGTGGAGACGCCATGCTGTTTATGAGTCTTGACCCTGGAGTGTCATTGTTTCTCTAGGGGGTCATCTCTACAGAATACCAGAGGTAGTTCTAACTATTGTTCCACCTAAACAATTCTGCAAGGTAGTATCTCATACTGCAAAATTCATTTTCTTCACAATCTGTTCAAAAGGGGAACAAAAGGACACTGCAACCACTACAACCTTGCCCCAAGCACCTTCTATCCAACAGAAGTAGGTCGACAAGGTTGCAACAAAGCACACAGATTCCTTATGCACACCGTCCTCTCATGTAGCTCGACTTGTTGAACAACCTCAGCCTCAACAAGTTTGTGAAAGACTTCCATAAACTGAGCAACGCGACGTCTCTAGCAAGGCAAGCAACTCACCAAGATTCAGATTCAACAAACATTTTTTCCTCTCCCCCGGGCACTCAACGCAATGGAGACCATTGCTTCCTAAGGAGGGAGGATTGATCCAGGTGGATATCGGTGGCCACCCTCCTTTTCCAACTGGCTCAAAACAATTTTCTAGCAATTTTGGTAATTTACTATTTTTAGCAGTTTTTAACTTCCGAGGCCATTTTGAGGCCCTAAATGACGTTTTTAGGAAAACAAGGAGAAATATGGTACTAACTTCGATATTGCCTCCAAAATGAATCTCCTCGACAATACCTTTCCAATGGGCTATCATGCGCCTAAAACGAAGATCGTATGCAAAAGTTACGACCCCGGGAAGTTGATGTACTAACTTACCCAAACGGTGCCCACATGACTTTTGACGCTTCATCTCCTAGGGTTAGGTTTTTGGATGTCTAGGGTTTTTGGCATTTCTGGTTATTGTAAAAATGCCTTCAGAGCCTCATTGTAATCATCTTCTTGCGAATGCGAGTAGCCGTCACATCTCTTCTCATACAAAAGCTACCACCATTCTAGCGAGTCTTTCACTCTGTATTTTTACAGTCTCTGTACATTTCTTTCATTAATAGAAATTGTGTATTACTATATATCTGTGTTTATGGTTGCATCTCTGATACATTTTTGTTATATTATTGAATATCTGTGATATCTTTGTGCATTTCTTTATTATATCTCCGCTCTCATTTCATGCCGAAAATAATCTGGATCGGATTCACAGGTACAACAATTTCCAATGGGTTGTACATCACAGACTTACTCTTTGTTGATGATATCCTAATTTTTTGTGATGGTACGAAGCGAGAAGCTGAAATTTTAATTGAGGGTCTCACTCTTTTTAAAAAATCAACTGGTATGCTAGTTAATGAACAAAAATATAGTCTACTCTTTTCTTTGGTCGAGGCAGAAGTTATTCAACATTTATTGGCTCAGCTCCCTTTCCAGATTCAGGGGTTGGACAAGGGGATAAAATATCTTGGTTTTCACTTAAAACCCAATGATTACTGGAAGACTGTCTGGTTGTGGATTTTGTCTAAATTGGAAAAAATATTAAAAGTTTGGAGCTATAAATGGTTGTCTAGTGCTGAGAGATTAGTTTTGATCAAGTCGGTACTGGAGGTAGTCTCAGTTTATTGAATGTCCTTCTCTTGGATTCCAAAGGGTATTCTGGAAAAAGATAGAAAACTATCCTTCTCTTATTTGTGGATGGGAAATAAGGAGAATCAAGTGATGCCTTGGGTTCGTTGGGACAGAATTGAAAAACCAAAATCTCTCGGGGGTAGGGGTCTAGAGAATATTTTCTTGTTTTCTAAAGAACTAGCAACAAAATGTGCATGGAGATTGATTACCACAAAAAATGTATGGACCAAAGTAGTCATCCAAAAATATGTGGCTCCTCTCTCTTTATTGGAGTGGCTCAAGCATCCAGGACTAAGTGCGACGACGATCTCTGTTATGTGGAAAGAAGTTCTTAAAGCTTTTGAGGTGGTGTGGAATGGTTTAGCCTAGAGAGTTGGGTCTGGAAACTTTCTTAGGATTGGTCTGGACCCTTGGGGGAGTAGTTATAGAGAACACATACTCATTGCATATTTACGCTCCAAATTGGATCAAGCAGGGTATTTCTACCTGACACAGGTTGGGGACCCTCTCGCCACAAATATTTGGTGCCAATGTTGGAAAGATGGGAGAATGTTGGGCTTAGAAGGGGAAAACTTAGTACTTTGGGACAGGTATACCCATGCTCTCAGGAGAGTGAATATTCGTCTGTTGGATCAGGATGATGAATTCCTTTGGGATGGGGACCCGAGAGGGGTATACAAACCAAAAGAAGGTTATGTACAGTTTAGTATTGATCACTTGCAACAAGAAGTAAAGTGGCGGTGGAGAAAACTCTGGAAACAAAGGTGCCCAACTAAGGGGAAAATTCCGGTATGGTCTATTCGGGAGAATAAAATTCCAACGTGGGAGAACCTACAAAAGAGATAATTAAATGGTCTGAGTTGCTGTTCGCTTTGTAAAGAACAGGAGGAGACTGTCGATCATCTTTTTATGCGATTTCCTTTTACCATTTCAGTATGGGCGGAAGAAAACATATTTCACTTTTCCCTTGGTGGATGGAAAAGTGTATCCTTTGAGGAGGCCTTGAAGAGTTGGCTTTGGCTGAGGACTCCTCAGGAAATCAAGCCCTTCCCCTTCATTGCTACATGGGGATCTGGATAGCTTGGAATTCCTTTATTTTTCGAGATGAGATCCAATCGCCCTCTCGTGTGGCTATCAATTGCCTTGGAATCCTTGCACACTTAAATTATTTGGTCAGGGTGGGTCTTGGTAATGCTCAAGTGGTTCTAGAGGAACAGATAGACATGGAGCGACCGTGGATGCAAAACTTTACAGGTTTTTGGGGATTCTTTATTAGTCATCAATTGGGTGACCAGGGTTCAAATTTGTCATATTTCTTGTCTTGTGCCAATACTTGAGGAAGTTATGAGGATTATAACTTCTTTTGACTCTATATATTTCTCTCACATCTACAGGGAATGGAACAAACTGGTTGATAGGCTTTCCAAAGAAGCCTCACAGTTAGATTTTGGTAGCTGGCATATTCTGAACAATCAGCAGGGGGCAGTTTTGAATACCACATGCCTTTCCAGGATGGACTATTGTAGGAGGACTTCACCTCTTTTTGGAACTGTTAGCAAGAATATGGGGTTACCTGTATATGCATAATTGTAATATTTTACACAAGAATCCTGCATTGTTTTTCTGTATATGGGTTGTGAGACAACTTTGATTCAACATGTGGTAAGTGGGAAAAAAGGGTTTTTGGCGATATGTCAAAACTGAATTTTTGTTGAAACTTTCAGTAATGGAAGTGATTCCATTAAGATAATATATACTTGGATATTTTCTTTATAGTCAATATATATCTACGAAGGTAATTTTGTACCAAATAATGAAATTACGAATGAAAAAAAAAAAAAAAAACTTGTTTCACATTACAAAATGTATATTGTTTCCTAGTAGAGGCTCAAGTGTTTCAAACAATTCTAACGCCAATACATAATGTTATCTTGCCACTATTAATTCAAACATTTGAATGTGCATAACTATATTTTTTTTAGTGGTTACGTGTGGCAGTTAAACTCACCTCTAAATTGATTGGTTTAGATTCCAATTATATGTTTGAGTTTGATCTAAATACAAATACGATTGGTTAAGTTAGATTTCACAGTTAGTTCTAGATAGTAGTTTAGTTAGTCAGTGTGGAGTTTAGTCCCCATGTGATAATTTATTCAAATCCTATGGATACGTTTGTGATGTCTCAACCCTTCTCAAAACCATCAATTAACATGAAAAAAATCAATTTCATTAATATAAATTCTATGATCAAACTTTTAAAATGAATTTAGTATAGATTCTATGATCAAACTTTTAAAATGAATTTAATAGTTAATGTAGTTGGAATTATAGATTCTATGATCAAACTTTTTTTTAATGATTGTTATGAACAATCATATTTAATTCTAAACAAGATGCAATAAATTTTCTAGAGAGAGTCTTCAAGTTTGATATATGTACTTCATTTAAAGTACATCTTATATTTTTTTGTCGTTGAGATTCACCTGTATTACCAATTCATTTAAAAAAGGATGATAATGAAATATTCCTAGATAGTGAAGGCCTACAAATGCTTCTTGCTCACCTCATTTGGTCATTGGTCTTGTATGGTCACAAGTCCCTCTCACACTTTAGTTTGGCCATTTGGTCATTGGTCTTCTATGGTCGGATCACATATTTTTAATGCTACCCCTTCAATGTCGGCCATATTAATGGTCGTGCATCTCATTGATTGGGTCTTCATGAATTAATGCATTTGAAAGAAAATAATGTATTAAAAAGTCATTTAAACACTTACCAAAGTACATGCTAAGCCAAAGGTTGGGTAATCAATGGAAAAACTAAATCTAAATGAAGTTCAATCAAAATCTCTGAAAACTGATTGATGGCTACATTATAGAATAACAGTCTTTTTGTGTGGGCCTCTTTGCGGAGATTTTAAATACTTTCAAACCATTTTATGCAAATAAATAATTGACATTAGAAAATGGATATATAAAAATTTAAAGACGAATAAACTTGGGGATATTTTGTAATTAGTTTTTTAACACGATATTGAAAAGATATTTGGAGAGTGAATTTGTTTATTGATTTATTATTGTTATTAAGTGGTAAAATTTATCATAATTTAATAGTCAATTAATAATGAGGATAATTATTATTGGTTGTTATTTGTGAATGTCGGTTGATTCATCATTGTTATTTAAGGAAAACCACATCATCTAAAATGAATTTTTGGTGATTTGTAACAGGTCTTGGACCATTGTCCTATTTTCTTTTGTCCAAGGAAAATGAGCTCTTAGCAATCAAAAACAGTTTTAGGTCTTACTCCAAAACCAAATAACAATTTCAACCTAAATAGTATTTGCAAGAAAGTCAATTTCCCTTATAATTATTACCAAAGATATTTCATATATTTTTAGTTATAAATCTTAATCCCATATATAAAACTAGATACCATTCCCAATTGCAATGATCCTCTTAATAAATAAAAATATTTTAAAATAAAATACCATGTATCAATATTAAAAAATAAATTTATATATATATAACCAAATTATATAACATTTTTAACATTTTTAACCAATTTTTTTTTATAGATTCAATTTCAATATACATATCATTTTCAACCAATTGTTTTTTGATAAGTCCAACTTCAATCAATAACTAAGAAGACACCTCATTATCATTCTACTTTCCATGAACACACTGAATTGATCAAGTGACCATGATAGCAACTACTATGAAGAGTTTAATGTCTAAATAGTTGCACAACTTTATAAAAAAAATCTCACAAAGTATATTTTGGGGTTAAAAATAGGGGGACAACTCGAATTTAACTTTGTTCACTTGATATGAAGTGACAAAATAAGAAAAATGATTTTCATGAATGAGTTTTTTTTTATTATCTCATTTTTCATATTTTTTTAATATAAAATATTTTTAATTATTATAGATAAGTAATATTTTCAATTTGGAATATTGTAATAAAAGAGATATATTTTGCAATTTGTATATGTTATTTTTTGGTTAAGATGTTATTATTAGAGAATTAAAGTATTATCTCATTAATGTAGGTTCATCTTAACTTTGAATATATCATGCATAGAAAGGGATCAAATCTCTTGTGTTACAAACCTTTTTTTAGAGTGCAAAAACTTGAAAAAAGGTTTGCACTTCGAGGGACTTGATGTCTCTCACTCACTGCATAATAAATTTAGATTTAAGATAGATCTATGTTGGTTATACCATTTTATAGAATAATAGATTTAGCATGAGATTTCAATAGGAAGTTAATCTCCCAAAATCATCGCTTCGAATTATATAGTTGTTATAATGGCAATGCTTTAAATAGTATACAACCTAGATCCATCTTAACTCTGATCTATCATGGGTCGAAGGGGATCAAATTCATTAATATTGCAAAAAAATGAGAAAATGTTTGCACTTATGGGGATTTGAACTATATAGGCATTCTAATGATAACGCTTTAAATAGTATACAACCTACCTATATCCATCTTAACTTTGAATCTATCAAGGGTCAAGAGGGATCAAATCCCTTAAGATTGAAAAAACTTGAGAAAAGGTTTTCACTTATGGGGATTGAATCCCACGTGATAGATCCATAGTTAAATATGGCTTTGATTAGATTCATTTTATTTGCAGTTTATTATCTTGTATTTTTCACTTTAGGTTTCTAGTGTTTCAATTTGCATAGTCCATGTTGTTTGATCTCAACATATAATCCAATTCACCATCATCTTTAATACACTAATATTGATATATTCATCTAGTAGTTGCTTAAATCGATGCAACTTGTTCGTTTTGAAGTGTGTTATCACACAAATTAATGCACTAAACCATTATGCAATATATCATAGAAAAATAATGAGTCAAACTATTTTTTAGTGTATATTTGAAATTAATGTACCAAGTCTTTTTATACTGCAATTTTTTTTGTTTGCTAGCGTGTTTGTTACTTGTGAGACTAGCCTACTTTAAGAAATCGTGACCCAGGGGCATCTAAGCTATCAAAATCACCTGGGGATCACAATCGGCCTGGGCCACACCAACCCTTAACGTGGTTGGAATTTTTTAGGTGTCTCCTCCCGACTACCGCGAATTTCGAACTTTGGCTGCCTTACAGAACAAAACCCTCAGAATCCAATCGTGCTAGTGAGATTTGACATTATATACTGCACTTTGATTGATATTTCCATTTTACATAAATTTGATATTGAAATATTTTACTTAGGTTGAAATTGAAATATTTTCATTATAGTCAACACACACACACACACACACACACACACACACACACATTCCATGTTAAGCACTGAAGGAACTACACTTCAACATGTTTTAACCATGATATTTACACACACACACACACACACACACACACACACACACACACACACACACTCCATGTTAAGCACTGAAGGAACTACACTTCAACAATGTTTTAACCATGATATTTCTTTTTAATTTAGATTACTTTATTTATGTGTAAGTCAATTACTAACATAGTTACCAACTTAGCGAGAACTCTCTAGAGTTCTCGTTTTCTTGGGTGTCCAATTTTTTACCTCGTTTTTAAAAATGGTGCTACCGATAGCACCCCCTCTCCATTTTAGGTGATTTTTGATATTTTAAAATTTTCGATCCACAATGTTTCCACATTATTTTTTTAAATGCTAATTTTTCATCTATTTTCATTTTTTTTCTATATATATATATATATATTGTTTTTATTCAACTCCGTTTTTATTCTTTTTTTTTATGCTTCTTTCAATCTTAAAAATGCTTTTTACCATTTAATTTTTCGAAGTTATGATTTTTCATAGAATTTTGTCTTCTTAATTAATTTATTGTTCCATACTTTTTAAATATAGTGAAAAACATCATTTTTAACACATTGTTTACCTCTAGTTCAATAAATCGAAAAAAAATGTAGTTAAATAACACTACTTCTGAATATTTATCAAAAAAATACACATTTTATAGCCATATATCATAAAAAACCTATACATTTTGGTACATATTCCTTAAAATAACATGTCAAATAAAACATTTTTATGGACATAATTGAACAAAAAAATTCTAAATTTTATAAAAAATTATCATTTTCTTTCATATTTTTATACATTTGAAGTAAAAAAATGACAACATTTAACAAAATTTTCCAATGTATAGTGATTCACATACAAATAAAATGAAAAAAGAAACAATAAAAAGATTCATTACAAAACAAAAAGAGATACATATTTATTCTTATTTTCAAATATGAAAGTCAAATCATTACAGTTATAACTCATAAAAAATTTGCAAAATTGAGCATCGTCTTCAAAGCCATATTTAAACTAATCAATAATATCATACATCCCAAATTCATCATGCTCAACAAACACATCATCATCTTCTTCGACGTCATTTTGTGCTTCCATTGTGTCATTTTGTTCTTCCATTGGTTCTTTGATATCTGCAAGTTCTCCAAAGTGATCCTTTCCAATCATTCCTCGTACTGGTACTTGAGGTTCCTTTGACAATTTTTCCACCTTTGACTCTCTAAAATATCCTTTCCTCAAGCCAAATTCTTGTATTTCATTTGGAAGAGCTGGAATAACATTAATTCTTTGTTGAATAAAACTGCACTGCATTGGGTCACTTTCAATGCCTATGCAATTCCTTCTTTTCTGTAGGAAACATGCTAATGTTGTACCTAATCACCAAATACAAAATAAATAATGAATTTAGATACTGTAAAAAGATAAATTAAAAATAATCTAAGATTGAAGTATGATTTCATAAATATTAGATCATAATTCTTACGTGAACCCGAGAACAAATCCAAAATCCAATCTCCTTCATTTGAAAATTTATCTATAAGATAATTAATTAATGCTTGT
>ML784538.1:520571-544258 GCA_009831015.1 Picea engelmannii | reverse complement strand
TGATCTGGGATCTTGTTGTCAATTTCCTTCTTTAAGAAAAAAACACAGAAGACTATATGTACAAGTGAATATGGAGGTAACTCTAATTTGTAAACCATACTTCCAATACAATAAAACACCTTATAGTGATCCAGGAGGATCTTAGTGGCCACCCACCTTATCCAACTGACTCAAAACAATTTTTTGACAACGTACTATTTTTAGTAGTTATTCGGTTCCTTAACTTCTAGGGCCATTTTGAGGGCCTAAACGACATTTTTTCGTGATCATGAACCTCAATGATGGTCGAAAAATCTAATTAATCCCCCTAAATGAAGGTCCTTGTCAATACCTTTCCAACGAGTTATCTTTCTCCCTAAACGAAGATCGTATGCAAAAGTTGTATGCAAAAGTTACGACCCCAGAAAGTTGATGTACTAACTTACCCCAACGGGGCCCACGTGACTTTTGGCGCTTCATCTCCTAGGGTTAGGTTTTTCGATGTCTAAGGTTTTGGAATTCATATTTATTGTAAAAATTCCTTTAGAGCCTCATTGTACTCATCTTATTGTGAATGAGTGTAGTCGTCACATCTCTTCTCAGAGATAAGCTGCCACCATTCTAGCAAGCTTGTTTTCAATCTGCATTTATAGTTTTATTGTATCTATGTTATTGTTCACTGTGTTTCTGTGTTAATATTATAAATCTATGGTTTCATTTCGTTTCTCTCATAAATATGGATCAGTGGTATTAGAGCGGTTTTCTCCTTGTCATTTTTTAATGCATGTCCCTGACGCAGTTAGGGTATAGAGAGTTGGGTCTCGAGCTTGTTTCTCTCGAGGACAAGGAATCTCGCATGCCTAAGAAACCATCCATGGTGGGTGAAAATAAAGACGATGAGACATGAGATCCTTTCAAAATGTTGCTCAAGGAATCCCTTGAGCGACATGGGAACGAGATGATGGACAACTTTGCAAAAATCCTTCGACGATTGACGATAAGCGACCACCTCAAGCAAAAGAAACACCCCCTTCAAGGTACAAATCAATTTTGATATTCCTATATTTGAAGGTAAATTAGATTCTGATGCCGTAGATAAATGGTTAAACCTTATAGAAGAGTATTTTTTTGTCCACAACTTTTTCGATAGAGAAAATATTACATTTGCACTCCTCAAGGTTGTCCCCCATGTCAAATATTGGTGGGAGACTTTATGTGAGAAAAATGAAATAGAGGGATCCACATTATTTGCAGTTGCACCAAAGTTTTGATGACTTGTATACAAGATGGAGCACACTACGGAAAGAAAGAGAACAAACAGTGCCAAAGTTCACTAATGTCTTCCATACCTTCTGCACCAAGCTAGGTATCAAATATTCTAAGTGACATTTGGTTCTCAAGTATCGCGACAGTTTGCATAGATACGTCCAGACATAAATAGAGTTTTTGGACATCTCATACTTGGGCATTGCCTATCGATATGCCGTCAAAATTGAACAAAATCCAAAACAAAAAAACACGATAGTTTGGGTCTGGGAGTCTCTCACAACAAAAGCAGGGAAAGGGCAGCCCCAACCTAGAGAACAAAGGACAAAGAAAATATGTGAAACCTCAGGACAAGTGGTCCAATCCATAAGCAAAGAAGGGCAATGGGAAGACGAAGAAATATACCGGGAAGTGGTGCGACTTCCATAAGATCCCCTGGCATAACATTGTCGATTTCTGCTTAAAGCAATCATTGGTGGTTGAGGTAAAAGCCTCTGAATCATACGTGGGTTTCAACTTTGAGTCAGAACTAGAAAAGGGGAGATGGATCATTGATGTGGAACCCAGTGCCACCGTTGCTACCACAAAGATCTAGTCTGGTGAACCTGATGAACGAGAGGAAGGCGAGCGTTTATTTCATTCACATATGTGGGTAAAAGGCAGTCCGTTGCACTTCATCGTTGATAGTGGTATCCAGAAGAGCCTCATCTCAATAGAGGTTGTCAAGCGTCTAGCCCCATCGAGAATGTCGCACCCACAACCCTACACCATCGGATGGATCGATTAAGGAAGAGATCTTCGTGTCATACAACAATGACACCTATCGTACGACATCAAGACATTAAAAGATGAGGTATTGTGTGATGCTTCTCCCCTTGAAGTTTGTGATGTTCTTTTGGGCAAACCTTATTTATGGAAACTTCATGTTGTATATAAGTCTAGGCCTCACAGTTTTATTATTACTTTGAACAGGAATTTGTATAGGATACCTGAGGTAGTCCCACCTAATGTTATTTCCTTGATCTTTGCCAAGCAATGCAGGAAGGTAATTTCTTAGAACAAGAAGTTTGTCTTCTTCATGATTATCTCTCAGAGTGAATGAAAGGTTGCAGCCAGATCCATGGCCTCTGTGGCCGACCTATCCATGTAGCAAAAGCAAGTGGATAAGGTCATGGAAGATTACAAACACATCTTATCATCACCTACTAGGGTACCTCTGCACTGTTAGGTCAAGCATCCCATTGATCTGATCCCCGATGAACCACTACCCAATGGGTCAGTATATCACCACTCTCCACTAGAAAATGAATAGATTAAGTGTTAGATCCAAGAACTGCTACACAAGGGGCACAACCGACCCAGCTGTTATAACCCTAATTTATACCATACATGCTTACCTAGCATCAGGCCATCTCAGATCCCTTCTTTGCCAAAGCACTGTTGAATAACTCTTTAAAAAACCTCTTTTATAAGGTCCCACACACCCTACTCCATTACTACACGTGTGTAGACGCTAGCTGACCTCAAACAACCCGTGTGGACCGACAAAAGCACGAAAAAAGGAAAGTTGCCAATGGAACACATAGCTTTGGGTGAGTTAACTGAAACTCTTGACCATGCATGGCCGAGGTTTCATCCAAATACCTAGCTTCTTCTAGCCTATAAAAGAAGGGTTAGGGGTCCTATTTGGGAGAGGAGAATAAGAGTAAAGAAACTCTGCCCAATTACATATTCCCATTGTCCCAACCCTTTAGCCATCCTTGTGCAAAGAGAAATACAAAGAAAAGAAGTTGGAGGACATTTAAAGAGGAGCTCGGAATCAGGATTCACGGAGCAGTGGTCGGTCTCGACATTGTAAGTTGATTCATTAAAGTTAATAATAAAGAAATGCTTTTCCCGTCCCACTATATGAGTTCTTCATAAGTTCAATAAATATATGTTCGAATCTCTAACCCATTAGTCTGTACATAAAATGCATGTGTAGTTTGTTGCTTGTTTTGTATGCAGGTCAGCCTTGGGAGGAGAGCTGCCAACAAGCATTCAAGCGTGAAGAAGGATCGACATCAACCATCCAGAACAAGGTATGTTGGTCTAACCATGTATTCACTGAAAAGAAACGGGGATTAGGTCTGGGGACGAAGGTAGAAAGTAGGCTTCTTTTGGTCATATCTACATGCATAATATAACCCTATTTTCTAGTCTGTAGAGGGATTTCCCACCACAACAAAATTGGTGACCGTACTGGGGAAGTCTCTAGGGTTCCTGGGAATATTTTTGGGTAGTTTTAAAAGACTGGTTTTCTTGCCTGTTTTTTGAAGTTTCTGCAAAGTTTGAGCTAGTAGAGAGTCTAGTTTTCCATACCAGCTATCTCTGTTATTTGCTTGACTATGTTTTTTCGAGACCCACAGAGGTACATGCGGCCTGCATAAGGTCTGCACGCATGTACCCGTGCCCTACTCTCTTACAACCCGCGTGTAAACGCTAGTTGAAGAAGTAGCAGTAGCATGTAGATTCCAGAAAATTTTTGAGGTAGTCATTCTCTTCCTTGTCAGAATCAGTCATTCTCAAGGGTTTTCTAGAATTCTTTCTAAGTCTTGGTTGTTTGCAGTCTTATCTTAGATCGGTTTGTTTTACGATTTTTTTTTCCTTACATTGTTTGCTTTTTTCTGTTAAAGAGAGTGTCTAAGCCTTCAAGAGTTCCTGGTTCTCAATATCATTGGTCTCTTCCTGGTTTGGATTATCTATTTTTAGTTGTTTCAGAGTTTTAGAGATACACGTGGCTTGTATTAGGCCAACACACGTGTACACGTCCCCTGCCTCTACACAACTCGCGTGCACACGCTTGTTGTTGGATTGTCAGTAGTGTTCTTGTGCAAGATAGTTTTTGTTGAGGGTAAGGCAGTCATCCTTTCCCCTGACAAGAGTTATACCTCTCAGGTTTTTGAATCTCTATCCTAGCAGTCAGTAGCTTAGGGTTGATCTTAGCCTTAGCTTGCTTTTTTTTTTTTTCTTCATTTAAAAGTTGTCATTAAAAAATTTTCTTTAGGGTTTTTAGACAAGTGTGAGAGTCATTTTTTAATTTGCTAGTGTGCGATTTGTTGAAGTGATTCTTTGCGATCTGTGATTAGGCCAGAATTGTTTTTCTTGGTTTTTTACTTGTTGGTATTTTTCCTTTTTGCTTTATCAACATTTAAATAAATAAAAAAATCTCTTTCATTTTCTTGTTTGGTTGAAAAGTGTGATTTTGCATTAGTAGCCAAGGAAAAATCTTTGTTTTCTTAAGTTCTTGATAGTTTACTTAGATCGTAAGTAGCTCGTAGTCGAGTGAAATCCTTCTTTAAGTTTTCTAATTCAAAAGATCTTAGAAAAATATTTTTTTTTTTTGAAAAGTTGTTGAAAATTTGCTTTAAGTGAATGTTTTTGTTTCCAGCTTTTTATTCATTTTTACTTTCATCTTTCAAAACATCATTAGTTTCACTTTCATACCCCTTGACATAAGATAAGCCATAAAATTAGCGCTAAATCTAAAATTTATTAGACTTTTATGTTTGTAGGGTTAACCAACTAGTTCAGGATTAGGGCCTTGGATTAGGTTGGAGAGGAAACTCTTCAAGGCCATTAAAATCAAACATTGGAGTCAGAGTTAGGGAGTGTCTAAGTACAGTATCGTGAAATTTATCCGGGACCCCCCTCTAACATAGGGGATAAACACGAGGTCGCGTGTGGAAAGGTAGCGGAGATAACCCTTCCAAAGCTGGACCAATCGTAGTGGAGAACACATATAGAGGGCTTGTTTTTGGATTCTGTCGATTGCATTTTACACGGGGTTTCGTGGGTCTTGAATCCATTTGAGGTCCTCAGTTTTCTTCCAGACCACTTTCTTTTGATACCCTTGATAGGTTTCAGGCTCGATACCCTGCTCATTGTGGTCAACCCGACTTTCGACTGTACTCGCCTGGTGACTGTTCACGCGCTGGCAACCTAGTTGCCTATCTTTCTTAGAGACATACACAAGTGACTGCGGGGGTATACCACGGTATCTAGGACAGACATTGGGCAACGCTTTGCAGAGTATACCCAGAGGGTGCTTCCATTTTCAAGTTGCTCTTGCACCGATAAGTTGCTCTAGTGTTGGTTGTTGTAACTGTTCTTCCAATTAATTTAGTGTTCGCCTGTCTTATCTTCTAGGGACTTTTTTTAGTGCGTGTTGTTTTTGAATGTTTAGACTACCCTAGTGTGTCTTTGATCTTCTCACATAGTGGAGGATCATGAGCTCCGCCGGTCACGAAGGCTTCTTGGCTTGCCACCGGTTACACTGGAGCCACCCCTTCCACCACTAAGGTGAAAGCTAGACCAACAAGGATCTTTTGAAGAGACCGAGTCACAAGAAATTGTGCCTGACCAACATCCAGAGGAATCGACTATTTTAGACCTTGGAGCGCAAGCTTTTGGTCTGGTTGAAACCCCCACCACTGATATTTTAGCACCCACCATCGTATCGATTCATCCTTACGAGTGTCAGACAGTGTCACACACAACAATGGAAACAAATGATGTTACTCCTTCTGGGAATTCTTCAATTCCCACTACGGTTGTCACCACAGGAGAGTTTCCACCTTCTAACCAACCGTCATCGGTTCGAGCCACCATGGTCTCGACTGCCTCTACATCGCACAGTGGTCTGATCCCGTATCTGGCAGTGGCCACAACCCTTTTCAAACCAAGTGCGACATGCCCTCCGTTCTCATATGAGATGCCTAGTTCAGTTAAAAGTCCTGTACTTTCCTACTCCACTTCACAGGCTTTAGATCTGGGGGCAGGGAGCTCTAACGCTCCTCTGCAAGGACACATGGGGGGCACTCCTGCTCCTTTTAAATCTTTCCCTTATGGGGGAGGTCATATACCTCCTTTGTCCCCTTCACACGGTGGCGTGCATCAACAATCCGTCGGGCCACCTGCACACCATAGTTTATTTGGAGTGGGGAGTCAAGGAACACCTTCGCATAATATGCCAGTAGGTTCAAAATCATTTTCTTTGTTCAGTGCATTTGGTAACAACGCCTTCTCGTTAGCTATAATACTTTCCCAACTGGGGGAAACCCCGGTTTCAGACAACCTATTCCTATGCAGGGTACTATTCCTGCACAGGGAGCACACCCAGGAACTTCTTTCGCAGCAAGGCCTTGGAATTATTGGCAGGGCTCTGTTCCCTCGTTAGGAATGACGAACTAGGGTAATTCTTTTCACAATCAACGAAACCCTAGACAAATTACTATGCCTATCCCCATAGGAACGACATGGGGCAATCCTTCCAAAAGTCCTTCGAATGTAATGCATGCCCAACCATCTATGTCCTATTTTGGAAATCAACCGATGATGTCTTCTCACATGCAAAATCCATATGCTAGCCATGGCCATGGTTTTTACCAGAACCCAGGACAACAGTCGAACTTTTCTTGGCAACCTGGTGCCAGTCAAACTCCAGGCCCCTTTTTCCCAGGTTATCACCAACAACCCAAACTACCTTTCCTGGCAACCTTGCATTTGCCAAATTTGAAAAGTTTGTTGAATGACCCTATCTGTCATGATCCACGTTGGCCTTCTATGCCAACGAAGTTGCCTTCAGACATCTCAAAGTTCGAAGCCAAGCCTAACGAAGATCCAGGAGATCATGTGACTACCTTCCATCTTTGGTGCTCATCTAACTCGTTGAAAGATGACTCCATACAGTTGTGATTGTTTCAACGTACTCTCATTGGCAGTGCCGCGAAATGGTACATTGAGCTCAATCGCTCAAGATACTCTTCCTTTGGCGAACTGGCGATGGCTTTCCTAAACCACTTCCAGTTACTTGTGAGATATGTCGCTGGCACCGAATTGCTGGCCAATTTCTCACAAACAAAAGTAGACCACATCTCTGATCACATTCGAGAATGGAGGTACAAAAAGAGTTTAATTAAGGTACCAGTCCCACCAGCATTCCTGATCGAGTGGTTTCTTAAGTCTTTGGTCCCACAGTTGTCCAAGGACGTCGCGACGTCGAGATTATTTTTCGAAGAAGACGCCATCATGAGAGATCAACAACTTGAGCTAATCTATTCTTAGTCTGGTTTATTATACGAGATCTTGCCATATGCACTGCGCTCAATACTTGATAAAACCAGATAGAGAGCTGGACCACATGCCGATGGTATTGTTGGTTTAGCACAAACAAAGCCCGTTGAGCAACTAACGACTCAGTTGCAACAATTGTCTATACAACACACAGTGGCCAGCCAAACTACTGCTTTGGCTGCTCCCCCTACCAAAACGTCAGATGTACACACTATGCAATCGACTAATCCAAAGGCCACCCAACAACTTGAAGGAAAGAAAAAACAATGAAAGAAGGGTAAGGGGGATAAAAAAACCTACTGATAATGCTGGCAGGGACAACAATAAGAAACAGAAGGCAAGATATCCATGCAACTTATGCGTAGAAGACCACCCAACCCATCTATGTCCTCGGCTTGTAGAAGCCCAAAATTTTATGACGCAGTAACAACTTGCTGTGCTAACCAATCCATTTCAACATGGGAAAAATCTAACACAGGCCTCTGCAAGCACGAAAGGGGGTAGTCAAGGACCCTCTCCGTCTTCAAAGAACCCCACATCCGTGAATGTATATATGGTGAAGGGTGATGCTTTTATATCAACTATAGCGCATGACTATAGTAAGCCAAGCACTTCTGAGAAGGGCAATGAAGCCGAACTCCCATCTCTTCCTCTATAGATTGAGAAGACGTTGGGAGAAACAATGACGTGCATCCCCAAAGGTATGTTCAAAAAAGATTCTCACAACCCAAACGCAAGGGCCGCCCAGAACTATTCTCTAGTGGAAGATTTATCACAAATCCCTTGTGCGATGTCCGCTTTGGAGGTCCTCCAAAGTTGCCCTTCCCAGAGGAAAGCCTTGTTAACTACTTTAGGATCTACTGAGACTTGTAATTCGGGTACAATAATGCTAGATACAACCAACCTAAAACCTCATCTGCCTTACCACGTAGCGTTTCATATAGTAGTGGCTTATCCTGCTAAATTTTTTACTCAGAATATCTTCCACACGGTGGTCGATGAGGGAGCTTCGACATGCGTTATGTTGTTGGCATGTTGAAGGCCGTTGGCCAAACTGTTTTGTCTCCATCACCTACTCTCCTCACTGCTTTCGATAGTTGTTCATTCCAACCACATGGTATTATTCCCTCTTTCCCCGTGCAGTTAGGAGGGAAGACCGTGTGTGTCGAGGTAGAGGTAGTTGATGCTCCCCTCGACTATAACCTCTTGTTAGGAAGGAGTTGGACTTATTCCATGCAAGCTATGGTTGCTACAGTTTTCCACGTCTTGTTGTTTCCAGACGAGGGCCAGATAGTGACCATTGATCAATTGTCTTTCTCCAGACCTGACCCTTCATTGGGGGCATCCATGGTCTCGATGGTCGATAATCCTCAACCAGGTGTAGTCAACGTAGGGGTTGGTTTGTTCCCATCTTTGATCTATACCTTCAATTACTCGCCCCCTCAAGGCGATATAAAGTTCATATCCAATCACCATAAGGTTGAGATTTTTCAAGTTGCATCGTTCCTCATGACTTACTTCGACGATCCGTGGATACTTCCTTCCCCATCAGCCACGATGGATGGGACAGGGCACCCGGGCATGTCCATTCCCTTGTCCATAGCTGAAGTAGTGTACTCTTTATTCCAACAAGCTTCAGCCAACACTATTCCAACTCCTGCACAAGAGTTCGATCCACTTCTAGAGCCTATTTGGGCTCAGGGTTCTCTCGCTCACACCAATTCATTAGACTTAGTCTTGCCCTCTGATGAAGCTATAATTGAGGCAATGACTAGTCCGGACAAACCCTGGGAAGATCTTCATCACATATTATACTTCCTCCCAGCGTTAAGAAGAATCGAAGTTGGAGAGTTCACCTTGACTATGACGGGAGATAGGTCTTGTCCCATTAATCCCTTAGCTACACACGAGGTTTATGCTGAGGTTAATATGGCAACTATTGTTGAAACCTTACCGATCAATATCTCCCAAAACCCTGGTGTCGTGGAGAATGTTTTCATCAGAGCTGACTACTCCCCTGGAGAGATTCAAATCTAGACTGATATTTTCAAAGAATTCCGCGACGTTTTTGCCTGGTCTTACAAGGAAATGCCAGGCATCGATCCAAAAATAGTTGAACATGAAATCACAATGTATTCAGATGCCAAGCTTGTTAGGCAGAAGATTCATCCAGTTAACCCCAAGCAAGCAACAACCATTAAGGTTGAAGTTGAGAAACTGCTAAAAGCCGGTTTTATCTACCCTATCCATTTGACCCAATGGGTGTCAAAGCCCGTGCCGATCAATAAAAAACAAGGCACAATTCATGTATGTACAGACTTCCATGATTTGAACAAGGCCTGTCCCAAAGATAATTTTCCCACACCATTCATCGATCAAATAATTGATGAATGTGCGAGTTGCGAGGCCTTCTCTTTCATGGACGGTTTTTCAGGATATAGCCAAATACAAATCAAACCCGAGGACCAGCACAATACGACATACATCTGTCCATGGGGTACATTCACGTATCGTAAGATGCCTTTTGGTCTCAAAAATGCTGGAGCCACCTTTCAACGGGCCATGTCTTTTTCTTTCCATGAACTCAAGCATATAGTCAAGGTCTATTTAGATGATTTAGCATATCGATCTCACAAGAGAATGGATCATCCCACACACCTCCGACTTATCTTTGAGCGTTGTCGCTACATTCAGATTCCCTTGAACCCAAACAAGTGCAACTTTTGCATAACATCAGAACAATTGTTAGGTTTCATAGTGTCAACAACAGGGATCATGTTCGATCCTCTTAAGGTTGAGGCAATAATTCAGTTTCTCCCCCCACACACAATCCTTCAAGTTTAAAGTCTACAGGGCAAGGCAAATTTTCTAAGACGCTTTATCGCTAACTACGCCAAGATCACCAAGGGATTTATGCACTTACTTAAAAAAGACGTTCCTTTTTATTGGGATGATGCCGCTCAACGCTCTTTTGCTTCATTGAAACATGCACTCACAACTGCCCCTCTACTTCGGCCACCTAACTATAACAAAGATTTATTATTATATCTGGCCATAGCAGAGTCAACCATAGGCATGGTCTTAGTTCAAGAAGATGACTTGTTCTCAGAATATGTCATCTATTACCTGAGTCACGGCCTCGTAGGACCAGAACTCAATTATTCTCATATCGAACAACTTGTGTTGGTAGCAGTCCATGCTGTTCAACAGTTCTATCATTATGTTCTTTTTCGTAAGACCACCGTCATTGCTATCGTGAATCCATTTCAGTACATGTTGACATGACAGGTAATAGGCGGCAAGATCAGTATATGGATTGTCATCCTCCAGGAGTTTGACTTAGATTTCATTTCAACAAAATCCAAAAAGTCACTAGTCTTCGCAGAACTTATTTTGGAGCTTCCGGTTGAGTTAGGTGATCATGTGCCCGAAGAGTCACCTATTAGAAGAGATATGTTTTTGATCACCTCTTCAGATCCCTGGTACAGAGATATACTTATCTATCTCCAGACTTTGAAGTGTCCCACCGTTACTTCTCGTGTTGAGCATCGACGCATACGCCATCAGGCTAAGAATTATCTCATACTCGATGATACATTGTATCAGAGAGGTGTAGACTGCATCCTACTTCGATGTCTCACTCACAAGGAATAAATTATTGTGCTTAACGATTGCCATACTGGAGCTTGTGGCGGTCATTTGTCTGAGTTGGCAAAAACCCAAAATATTCTATGAGCAGGTTACTTCTGGCCGACACTTATCAAAGATTGTATCGAATCGGTCAAGAAGTGCCATCCGTGCCAAATCTTCTCTCAGAAGATGGGGGCACATCCCGCTCCCATGTTTCCTGTCATCATAGTTGGTCCCTTCAACAAGTGTGGGATTGATTACACTACATGCAACCCTCCTTCAGCAAGGGGGCACCGCTATATCATCGTAGTTGTAGACTACTTCACAAAGTGGGTTGAGACTATGCCAACGTTTAAAGATGATGGAGAGACTACAACTCTATTTTTATGCAACTAGATAATAGCAAGGTTCGGGGCCCCAAGGGAGATTGTCACTGACCATGGCAGTCACTTTCAAAACTAGATGACGACCGAGTTAACATCAAATCTTGGGTTATGGAGGGAACATTCGTCACCTTACTACCCCCAAGAAAATGGTCAGGTGGAAGCTGTGAACAAAACTCTTAAGACCATTCTACAACGAACGATAAACTCAGCCAACTCAAATTGGCATTTGATATTATACTCGACATTATGGGCTTACCGAACATCTGTTAAAAATGCAACCGGTTCTCACCTTTCCAACTCATTTACAGGCTGGAGGTAGTCTTGCCTATTGAATGTCAGATCCCGTCTCTAAAGTTGGCAGTACAGTTATTGCCAGACACTTCTCCACTTGAAGAACGGTTAGTATACCTTAAGAAGTGTCGTGATGCGGCCCTGGCCAACGAGGCTCGCAAACATAAGGTCAAGTGTCATTATGATAGGTCCATTCGTCCTCGTATTTTCTCTGAAGGCCACCTTGTCCTGGTCTATGACCAAGATAAGGATCCCCTGGGGGCAGGAAAATTCAAACCCATGTGGTTCAAACCTTTCTTCATAAAAGAGGTTTTAAAAAAGGGTGCTTATCGTCTGGTTGACTTTGAAGGGAATGCTTTGGCAAAGCCTAGAAATGGGCTCTACCTCAAGAAGTATTACTCATAGGCAAGTCACTGTGGGTAACTTTTTGTAACATATGTATAGTATTTGTACTATTACTTTTTAGTTTCCTTTAGTGTTATGGACATGTCGTTGATGTTATCTTTCATCACTGTGATAGATTTCAAGTGATTCTGAGATGTTCATTGGATATGCAGACAGTGCTAGTCTGCACACTCGAAGGTTTGCCTCCGCAGCTTGGGTAATCTTTACACCTCAAGGCCAGTTATTATCTTCCAGAGGTATATGCTTAGGTGACACCACAAATAATGTTTCCGAGTACAGTGCAGTTATTGAGTTGCTTCGTGACGCTTTGGCATTGGGTATCTCTCATCTCCAGGTCTATCTCGACGCTCAACTAGTGGTGTCTCAGTTAAACAGAGTATACCGGGTTCATGATCCAACTTTACACCAACGATTCCTTAGGGTACGTCTCTTAGAACAAATCTTTGATTATATTACTTATTTTCATGTTCCTAGGAGATTAAACCAAGTTACAGATACTCTAGCTAATCAAATTTTAGATTGGCATCTTGCACACATATGAAAGAACATTCACATAAAAATGTAAATACAATTTTTTCACACATGATCCATAAGACACAAAAGACAAAAAAAAAACCATATATAATATCATAAAGTAACCAGAGTACATAGATGGACGCAAGCACCTCAAAAATATGACCAATCATGAGTCACAGTGCTTATGCCCTCAAAATATATATACAAGTAGTGCTCGTGGCACGTAAAAATGTCTAGCTAAGGTCAGGGCTTGTGGGCCCTGTTATACTGGTCCACAACGTTGGCTAAACACCGAAACAACTGGACCCAGGTTCGTGGTGCCCCCACTACATGAGGCTGCATAGATGGTGGCAGGTCCTCAATCTATGCCATCGGGACCGTGTGAGTGAGCGCAATAAAGTTCCGCTCGACTTGTCTCAGTACCCTCTCAGCCTCCCCTACTGGAAGATCTCCTGCTACTTCTGGTCCCCCTGCGGCGACAGGTACAACCCCTGGCTGAGGACGACGTCTATTCCTCGCATCGTCAACCGGTCGCACTAGTCCCATTTCTGCACACAACGAACACATATCCGTCAAATACTCTGGTATAAAAAAAAATGATATATATAATGAAAACAACATAAACATTACATATGTTTAACAAAAAAAATCTACAAAGGTGGAGACTTACCCATCTCCCCTCGCTCCTCACCAGAAGGTACTGGTATCTCAGGGTCTCTCGAGAAATCAATCCCAGGATAGGGGTAATCCTCTATAACCAGGATCTGTCGTGACAACCACGCGAAGAAATCATCATTGAAGGATTCATTGGTCCTTCCGCCACCCTGTCGCGACAATGATACTGCCCATCTACACACAACAGGAAGAGAGGCCCGATGTCCTCGTACCACTACTTGAGGACTAAAACTCAGAACTCTCTAAAAAAAGAACGAACACAGAATGGTCCCAAACCCGAAGTTCCTATGTGTCCTCAAATGACAATCTGTGAGCTGCCTTTTGATACACTCAAGCAATGTGGTACTCCAATAAAAAAATTGTGCATTTAAACACTGGACTGCACAGTTCATCTGTGCATGAGACGCCTAATGTAGAGCCGCATAACCAATAATTCACCCAATAAGCGATACTATTGCTTGTAGTGATAAGTTAGTGATCTTTCCTATGGGCACCTGCGTGATTGAGCGGTCTGTATCATCTGCACAGTATAGACCTATCAATTTTGCTATGTTATGCGGCCCCGAAGGAAAAGTCCGAAAGTTGACTGGTTCCCCTCTCCTGGAGAGGCTAGTCAAAAAGTAAATGTCCTCGACCGTGGGCACTGGTGACTGCCCCTCTAACATGAATGCCTCTGCATCCAGATGTTAGCAGTCAACCAAGGCATTTAGTAGCCTAGGTTGTGCCCGCATAAAAGGACATAGGAAAAACTTGAGTAACCCACATTGCATCAAAGTAGCCACAGCATTGGGGTCTTCCCTGACCAACTCACTAACCTCTTCATGCTCTCTTTCTCTCCAGTGGACATACATCCTGCAAAACACCAAGGTTCAGGAGGGTTAACCCTTTCTTTTTAAGCCCTTTTCATTCAATAAGGGGGTCCACGCATGCTGTAATGGTGACAGTCGCGTGTACATGTGTGTAGAGTTTACTCTGCCCGAATGTACATGCAGCCTGTCCTGAGACAGCCCGTGTGGACCTAGGGCCGACCTTTTAAAGGTCGACGCCCCACTAAAAAATGAAACCCATTGCAAAAATTAAGACTTAAAATGCAAGATAAGAGAGTTTGTACTTACTTGGTCCAGACAGAAGTTCGTTTTGTCCACTGTAGCTGCTAGAATCACCGCTTTGACAAAGGGGATCTTTTGGCTCCATAGTCAATTTCCAAATCAACAATGGTGATAATGAGCTGCCAACTTCTATTTATAGACTTTTTGGCCTCTTTTTGTCACTTTTTTGGCCTCCCTTATCATTTTATTTAAACCAAAAATCATTTATTGTGATTCAGAAGTTGCATAGGAGGGATATGATTGGGTATTGGGACATTTTTTGGGAGTTTTGGGTAATTTTTTACGGTCCGTGATTTTTTTTTTTTTCTGAGGATCAACTTGAGCATATAGGTTAGGTTTCTACCCTGACTTTTGTATCTCGTTGTCTTTTTCCTTTTCCATAGGATCGATCCCATCAGGTTGTGACACGAAACCATCATAGCTGCTTTAGAAGTATCACGACTTGGTGGTAGAGCTTACCGAAACATGGATGCCCTAGGTAGATCCTGGTTACATTATGGTATCTATGTTGTCTTTAATCACTGTAGGCTCGGGAGTCCTTGTAGTAATTCCTGATTACAAGTTCGAGCCTCATTTGCACGATTCCTTTTCACTCTTGACCTCACCCTCACGACTCCCAAAAGATATAACGGGTATTCTTTTAAGCCCTTTCCAGACCCTCTAAACATGAAAAGATTGCTGAGCGATCTTGTGGCCTTTCATGCTCGTTAAACTAAAATTTGAAGTCACGTCTGTCCGACAGTAGTTTACCGCTTTTTCGGTCTGGATGGTCAACTGTACGAACAAAGGTATACTCTATGGAACTTCACTTCTCTAGAAGAGTACTCTCGGGTATTATTTTATCCCTTTTTCGGGCCTCAGGGACTAAAATTATGAAGAAGGAACCCCCATGGAGTCCATAGTTAAGCTCTTTTCAGACTCCCTAAAATTGAAAAGATCGTCGAGTGACCTTATTCTTTCACACTCGTTAAACTGGTCCAGAAGAACATTCTTGACGGAGTCCATAGTTAAGCTTTTTTCAGACTCAAAAATGAAAAAATGGCCGAGTGATCTTGTCTTTCTCACACTCGTTAAAATGGTTTTTGGATAGACATCTTGTCGGTGCTAGTTTACCCCTTTTTTCGAATCGACTAGACTATCTTCGAAAAAGGTACCCCAATGGAGTCTCCTTTTATGTTTTTTCAGACTCTCTAAATATAAAAAACCACCGAGCTTAACTTCTTTGGGCTTGTTAAACTTACATCGAAGGACGTTACCATTGTGTGTTTTGTTAACCGCATTTGCATACCTTATACGCTAGCCTTATAGCACTTTTTTTTTGCGTCTTAACACCCTTGGCCCCTAGAGGATTTTTTCTTGAGTATCATTATTCTGAACATTAGTCTTGTCCTTGCACCTTGAACTTGTATGTTTGTAGCACTCGTTCCTCCATTGTAACGTAACATTCCTTTATTCTTTTTCCAAAATCATTGAAAAAGACAAAAAAATAAAATATACCCCAAAAAGAGGAAGGGAAAAGTATTTTCTTTATTGGAAGCATAATGAGTCGCCCTTGGATAAAGCACATCTGTCAGTTTTTCGTCAAACTATGGGAGGTAGTAAGACCTTAGGAAGTTGTTCTCACTACATAGAGTTGTGTCCTCCTCCGCTTGGTCATTCTTCCAAACATATGGAGAGTTTGCGTTGCCTCCTGGTTCGTGAACTTATGATTAATGCCAGGTTGCCTAAGTCTCATAATTTGTCATGCTATTTTCCAAGGGAAGTTTCTACCAAGCCTGAGTCGGCCCCTCTGCAATTTGTCTCTTGCCCTCATACCCGACCATCCTGAATGTCCAATCAAGTCCTTGTTTGAAATCAATGAAGCCTTCAGTTCGATCATCAAGATTATCTAGTTCACGACTGACGAGCCGTCGAAGACCTCTGGGTAGTGAAGTCGTACACTCATATTACACTCCTACCTTGAGTTTTGAATATTTCAAAGTTGTTTCTCAAGCTCTGAAGATCTCATCTCCGGCCATCAGGCCGTATCAACTTCTAGAAAATGGATACTCTATAAGTATATCTTTTTGATTTCAAGATGTAGCTCCGCTATGTATTGTTCATGGCTACACTTTATATAGTTATTTGACATGAATCTATAGTGTATTTGATTGGTAGCCATGATTCTATTTTATCTTGAGCATGGGTATGCCCGCCTCGGTGAGACATTTGTTATTTTGCAGACGACGCCTCCCGATTCCTGGTCCCTGGGCTTAGTTGTTCAACACATCAGTAAAGATTGGTAATATATTTCGGTCATCAGATGCTCTTCTAACCTCACACATTAGGAGGCATATGTTATAACCCTAATTTGCCCCATACATGCTTAGCTGTCATCAGGCCATCTCAGATCCCTTCTTTGTCAAAGTACTGCTGAACAATTCTTTAAAAAACCTCTTTTATAAGTTCCCACGCTCCCTACTCCATTACTGCACATGTGTACACGCTAGCTGACCTCAAACAACCTGCATGGACCGACAAAAGAAAGAAAAAAGGAAAGTTGCCGACGAAACACACAACTTTGGGTGAGTTAATTGAAACTCCCGGCCATGCATGGCCGAGGGTTCATCCGAATACCTAGCTTCTTCTAGCCTATAAAAGAAGGGTTAGGGGTCCTATTTGGGAGAGGAGAATAAGAGTAAAGAAACTCTTCCCAATTGCATATTCCCATTGTCTCAACCCTTTAGCCATGCTTGTGCAAAGAGAGATACAAAGCAAAGAATTTGGAGGACATTTAGAGAGGAGCCCAGGATCAGGATTCGTGGAGTAGTGGCCAGTCTCGACATTGTAAGTTGATTCATTAAAGTTAATAATAAAGAAATTCTTTTCCCGTCCCACTATATCAGTTCTTCATAAGTTCAGTAAAGATATGTTTGAATCTCTAACCCATTAGTCTGTACGTAAAATGCATGTGTAGTTTGTTGCTTGCTTTGTATGCAGGTCAGCCTTGGGAGGAGAGCTGCCAACAAGCCGTCAAGAATGAAGAAGGATCGACATCAACCATATAGAACAAGGTATGTTGGTCTAACTATGTATTCACTGAAAAGAAATGGGGATTAGGTCTGGGGACGAAGGTAGAAAGTAGGTTTCTTTTGGTCATATCTACATGCATAATATAACCCTATTTGCTAGTCTGTAGAGGGATTTCCCACCACAACACCAGCTCATCACCTTGTGGAAGCCCAACCGTATTGTTGCAGAAGAAAGATGGGACTTGGCGACTCTGCATTGATTATCGGGCCCTAAATAAAATCACAATCAGGAACCGGTACCCGATTCCTCGAATCGACGATCTCCTTGATCATCTAAAGGGGGACTAATAATTCAGTTATATTGATCTGAATTCTAGCTACCATCAGGTCCCAATAGAACCAACAAATGTATGGAAAATTGCCTTCAAGTCAAAAGAAGGTATTTTTGAATGGTTTGTCATGCCCTTTGGTTTGAAAAATGCCCCAACAAATTTCATGAGGACAATGGATGATATCTTGCGGCCTTTCACTAATTATTTTGTGGTGGTGTATCTAGATGACATCCTCATCTACAAAAAGACTTGGGAAAAAAAATTTCAACATAGTCAGTAGGTTCTACACACTCTGCGACAACACAAGCTATATGCCAACTTGGAAAAATGCTCCTTCAGCATGGAGAAGGTCCAGTACCTAGGCTACATTGTTGATGTGCATGGTGTGTATGTTGATCCAACCAAGATCCAAGTCATCCGTGATTGTCCAACCCCAACCACGCTCACTGAGCTTTGGAGCTTCTTAGGCCTTACCAATTTCTATTGAAGGTTCATGTTGAGATTCTCCCATATTGCATGGGCCCTTAGCCAAATAACCATAGGTGGTAGTAAGGAAAATTTTTTGTGGGGCCTATCCCAACAGAAAGCATTCGATGAACTGAAGCAACACTTGTGCTTCGCCCTAGTGATTTCCTTACTTGACCTGCAACAATCATTTGAGATCGACATAGATGCTTTAGACTATGTTGTGGGTGCAGTCATCACTCAGCATGGCCACCTCGTGGCATATCATAGTGACACACTATCCTATGTCATTCGTAAGTACCCTAATTATGACAAATAAATGTAATCCATTGTGATAGTCTGCCACCAATGGAGGCATTACATTCTCGGGAAGAAGACAATCATCTACACTAATCATATGCCACTGCAGTTCATGCAGACACAAGGAAAATTGCAGAATGTCTGCCATTAGAATTAGTCCACATATTTGCAACAGTTCCATGTCAACATCAAGAAAAAAATAGGAAGTACCAATTGAGTCACATATTTCCTCAGCTGACCTCCAGTCGTGACACTCACCATAGTGTTCAATTCTTGTATCCATGAGACCTCTAAATGGCCCCACCTCTATGAGACAAATCCTAACTTTTCCAACACCTACCAGATGTTGGACGCAACCATAGCTGTCACCAATTTCCATATTTAGGATGGGTTGTAGTGCCATTTGGGCCATCTATGTGTTCCATCAATTGAGCAAACAAAGCTGATTTGGGAATCCCACTACAGCTGGGTGGCAGGACACTTCGGCATGGAAAAGATAGTGGGAGTGTTGCAACAACATTTCTGTTGGTCAAAACTTCGACAAGATGTAAACAAAGTATATATGGTCCTACACTTCCTGCGTTATTTCCAAAATGACCATTAAGAAACAAGGCATGTATACTCCTCAAGCCTTCCATCCACCAAGCGGGGAAATGACTGTGTTTTTGTGGTTGTTGATCGCTTTTCCAAGATGGCGATTATGGCCACCTGCAAGAAGAGAATCAAAACGGAGGCCACTGCAAAGCTCTTATTTGAACGAGGGTGGGTACACTTTGGGATCCCATAAACCATTATCTTAGATAAGGATAGTCATTTCCTCAACACATTCTGGTCGAGCCTCTGGTCACTGCTGGACACCAAGCTCACCAAGTCCATTTCCTTCCACACCCAGACAGATGGTCAAACCGAGGTCGTCAATCATATGATCATGAACATCCTACGCATGTACAATTCCAAGCACATCTGCACCTGGGATGAGACTCTTCCCAGGTGGGTACACTTTGGGATCCCATAAACCATTATCTCAAATCAGGACAGTCGATTCCTCTGCAAAGCTCTTCTTTGAACGAGTGTGGGTACACTTTGGGATCCCATAAACCATTATCTCAGATAAGGAAAGTCAGTTCTTCAACACATTTTGGTCGAGCCTCTGGTCATTGCTGGACACCAAGCTCACCAAGTCCACTGCCTTCCACCCTCATATGGATGGCCAAATCAAGGTCATCAATCAGATGATCGTGCACATCCTACGCATGTACAATTCCAAGCACCCCCGCACCTGGGATGAGAGTCTTCCCTCTGTTCAAAAAAACTACAACAAATCCATGCATAGCTCAACTGACCACAACCCCTTTAAAGTGGGGTTGGGATTTCATCCATTGGGTCCCATGGATGTTGCACTACCCCTTGCGGCCACCTAGGCAGACTCGTTGCATGCTCCAAATAGAGCAGACAAAGCCACCTAGTTCATTGAGAAGATCCACCACATTCGCCAACAGGTTCAGGATATTTTATAGAAGTACAATTCCAAGTACAAGTAGTGCCATTATCAACACTAGGTGCCGCACCAGTTTCAGGTGGGAGACAAAGTTTGGTTGCACTTGTAGAAAGAAATCCTTACAGGGCCTCATCGAAAGCTTGGTCTAGTCCATTATGGACCATACACCATCACCAAGGTTGTGGGTGACAATGATTTTGAGCTAAACCTTCCCCCATTCCTTGTCTTGCACCCAGTATTCAATGTGGACCTCCTTCGACCTTATTTTCCACCATTATTGGACACCTCAGAGATAACAAAACAATTGACACCAACATATCTCAACCTTGACTGCATGGAAAAAACATCCATTGATCAGATCATGGACACACAAGTCAAGGGCACTCTCTAGCAGAGGATCCATCTTTATCGAGTTGTCAAAGAACAAAAACTTTTGTACCAAGGCAAGTGGCTCACCCAGGGACAAATTTAGAAAAAAATTTCTCATATGACGGGGGCACTCAATGCAATGGATACCATTGCATCGTAAGGGGGGAGGATTTATCTAGGAGGATCTCGTTCGCCACCCACCTTGTCCAACTGGTCCAAAATAGGTTTTTGGCAACTTACTATTTTTAGCATTTTTTCACTTCCTAAACTTACGGGTCTATTTTGAGGGCCTAACGAATTTTTTTTCGTGATCAGGCACCTCATTGAAAATTGAAGACTCTAATTGATTCCCCATAAATGAATCTCCTCATTAATACATTTCCAACGAGCTATCATGCACCCTAAACAGAGTTCATATGCAAAATTTACAACCTCGAGAAGTTGATGTACTAACTTACCCCAACGGGGCCCACATGATTTTTGGCGCTTCATCTCCTAAGGTTATATTTTTGGATGTCTAGGGTTTTGGCATTCATGTTTATTGTAAAAATTCTTTCAGAGCCTCATTGTACTCATCTTCTTGCGAATGAGCGTAGCCGTCACAAGTCTTCTTAGAGATAAGCTGCCACCATTCTAGCAAGCTTGTTTTTAGTCTGCATTTATAATTTTCATCATATTTTTATTTAATAGAAACTAGGTTTTACTGTGTATTTTTTATTGTTCACTGTGCTTTTGTGTTAATATCATAAATTTGTGGTTCCATTTCATTCCGCTCATAAATCCGGATCATATAGGGACCATAGCAATTGGGTGTTAATTTATTTTCATTATTTTGTTGCTTGAGGGAAAAGTCTATTTTCATGGTTGTAGCATAAGAAATACCCAATCCCCCGCTTCAAAGTCCATTTTGTTGTAATGTTGATCTACTTGTTATTTCATCCTATTTTTTTCTATAGCCAAGTTGTCCTTTAATGGTTGGAGAATCTCTTCTTGGGGATCTAAGTGGTCCTCCACTACTTGAACCTTTACTTTTACTCTCAAGGGTCATGTGATGGATGGAAGATCATACTCACAAAGTTCCATAAATGGGGATAATTTTTATGAAGGATGGAAGGACGTGTTGTACCACTTACGAAGCAACAAAGATACCTTTCTAGACAATTATTCACAATCTTAGTTTCCCCATTGAATTGAGGATGGTAAGAAGAGCTTTGAACCAATTGATTATCCAAACAAGAAAATAATTCCAAACAAAAATTACCAGTGAAACTTTATCTTTATCACTTACAATAATCTTGGGGATTTCATGTAGCTTTTGAACTATTTCCATGAATGTTGCATCTACTATACTTTCTTTAAAAGGATGAGAAAGAGAGTAAAAATGGGCATACTCTTAGAGTCAAATTTCAATGCACCACTACCACAATGGCAATCTTTCCTTTAGACTTTGGTAGAACTATATTAAAATCCCTTGAAACCTCTTCCCAACTCTAACTAATTGGTATGGATAATGGTTGTAGAAGACATGGGGTATTGATTGTCTCTCCCTTATTTTGTTGGCAAACCAAACACTAACCCACAAACTTTAGAACATCAATTTTAAGACCTTCCTTTAAAAAATGCTTCTTCATTGTGTGGTATGTCTTCAAGAAACCTAAATTTCCTCCTATAGTGTTTGACACACAATTTAGATAAACATGAGTGTGTAATTATTAAATGATCTGATACATTGATATATACATTGATGTGACCTTTGGATTCAACTTCCAAGGTCTCTTGGACTCCCTATGATTGTTACATGAACTTTACTATTCATATTCCATGAATTTTGTAACCTTTATGGATTATGTTTCCAACATCCCCCCCTTAATTTGAAGGGGTGTATGTGAGTCCAAGGTGAGAGCTGATATATGAAAGTGGGCAGCTGAAATTTGAAAGTGTATAGTGGTTGATGGCTTAATGTGCTCTCTGAATCTGGTGGTTTTTGGATGACCACAAATCGAATGGCTAGCATAAGATTATGTATTCTACTAAATGATGATGGTGGTTTAAGGAAGACCACAAACCAATATGGTGGTTTAAGGATGGCCACAAACTATGTAACCTGCTCTAGGCTCAATGGTTCCCATAACATTTCCTAAGTTAGCTAGAATTGTCTTCTGCTAATTGGAAGTTCTGTCAAATGTTGGTTTAAAGATGACCATAAACTACGATGTAGAAGAATATGAAAGTCTTATACTAAGTGGAGGTTTAATGAAAACCACAAACAATTGTCTAGCAACACTTGAAAGTATTCTACTAAATGGTGCTTTAAGGAAAACCACAAACCAATCACTCTCACTTGTCACACTAGCTTGTTGGTGCTCAATTAATGGGACTTCGAAACTTGAAGCCTCATTTTAAATCGTTGATGTTGTTCCCCCTGTCAGGTACAAGGTGAGAAGATGAAAATCCTTTAACTGCAAGTCAATACTCTATTGAAAATTCTTCGGTGTGACTGAGATATCTTATTGGCTATTGATGACCATCGCCAAGAAGCCATCCACCCACAATGGTTCTTTATTCTTGTAGATTTCTTGTTGTAAGAACATTTTCTTGAAGGATGTTTGTGATTTCTGCAATGCTCACAAGGATGAAGATCGAAGCACTGATATTCAACATGGTCAACTCGTTGATAGTTTTGGCATATCAGAATCTTCTCTTGAATTGGAGCAAGTGAATGTGAACTTTCTTGAAGAAATCTAGCACTCTAAAGTTTGATCGATTTGGTGTAATCCGGATTATGAAAGGTTGCATCCTTTTCATATCTGATACCGATTATCTTCTTGTTGTACCTGGGGTCTAATGATTGGCTTGGAAAGAGGAAGTTGAATTGTACTTGAATCTAGAGTTGGCTCACTGAGTTGCTACTGCGTCGCTGTTGATCTAAATTGGCATCATCATATTCACCATCTTCGAAAATATGGTTCCGAAAAAGGACTAGTTCATAATGTTGTAGAAGATTATGTCGCTCAATTGCATCATGAAGAAGATGAGTGTGAGTTTGCAAGTAGTGTTGCTTTGGCTTGAAAAACTTGCAAGCGTGTTATAACAAATTATAGAGTTGTTTTGTCCATGGTGACTATATTGTCCAAACAAGAGAGGATTAGAATGTTCACTAACTCTAATAGTTCATCAACTAGAGCCATAGCTCACACCTCATAGGGAGAGGATTAGAATGTTCACTAACTCTAATAGTTCATTAACTTGAGCTATAGCTCACACCTCATAGGATTTCATAGGATTTCTTTCAACTCCACTCTGACTTTACACTTTACAATCAGACTAAAAAATACAAGCAA
>ML784538.1:505046-520509 GCA_009831015.1 Picea engelmannii | reverse complement strand
CACAGGCTTTGAAGACCTCTCATTGCGATTTAAAGGAGAACCCAACAAAGAAGAAGATCTCCAATCAATGTTCAATAGTCCAAAGGAGCCCAAATCACAATATGAAGCAGTGGAGAGCTTTGCAAATTATTCTACTCATTCGCTTGAACCAAATTTGTTGTTCCACGGTTTCCACATGAGATGAGTACCAGGACAATATATTCTCAAATAATAATCAATAGAAAATTATTGCTAACACATTTTGTCAAGTTAAAATTGCGTTCAATACAATGCCATGCAAAACAAGGCAATTAACCTTTTGTAAATAGATAAAAACACGAACAGAAATTAACTGGTGGTTTTTATCCATTTGAAACACAGATGCTCTCTTCTTTGCCAAACTCTCACATGATCACACTGCTCTTTGCCAAACTCACTTGAAGCAAGGAGCTTTTGATATTCTGCTACCTCACTTTTGTTAGAGACTAAACCCAGGAGCTTATGCCAAATCTGGCACTCATCGTCCACAAAAGAAAAAATTCTTGCAAAGAGTTATTTTCCGAATCAGTAGGCCTGGACACAATAACTCTTGGTCCCTGCAATTCTTAAGGATTAGAATTGATGCTACTTTGGCAAGAACTCGAACTCGATGACGATGATGTTCCAGCCCAGAATGCACGTTGACATAGTTCACCATAGGTGTCTCATCTGCAACTTCAGATATCAAAGGATTCGATGTCGCCTCGTCTCCTTCACTTGCCTCGGCTCCTTCACTGTACTTCAAGATCACAAATGATTCCAACATCGCAGACTAAGAAGCAGCAGTCCTGGAATACTTGACTCTTGCGATGGAACGATTACAATCTGGTTTTGGTCCCGTAGGGTTTAGTTCGACAATTATTGTCGAAGATGGAGCTGTGGTAGCTCTGGTGTAATTCCTTGAGGCTCTTTTAGTTGCGGATAGGGAAGACAGAAGACGGTGAGCCCGATACCACAACCTGCAGCACTCTGCCAAAGTCGGGCGACCTTTTCGATGAGGTTAAGAGAACTGGACGAATTATGGCTACGGGAAATATACAAAATCTGGAAGAAGAATACGACGACGGAGTTTATGTAATCTCTGAACTTAGCACCGATCGTATGTATATCAGAATGGATGAACTGGGAATGCCCTCCACACGTCAATCATGTGCATATCTGCCTCATCGTATGTGCTAAGACTACTGCCAACTCCACAATCAATACCAATGGAGACGCCGAAAGGTTATGAGTTCGGTTCAAAATCTCTACATAACCCGCATCGTTCACAATGTGAAGCCGATTCTTGATCTTGCTGGGAGAAATGCTGATTCTATTTGAGAAATGACAATTCTGAGAGAAGGTATACGGACCCATGGGCGCGATATTTTCAGAGACGCAGGAATCCTGCAAAACTCCAAGAAGTTGTGAAGCTCGTCATCGATCCGTTTCCTTGGCATGACTGAATGATTGACTTGATTCTCCCTCCAGATAATTTCATGTCGAACAGAGAAGAGGGTTGTTCTGAATGTGAGTGTATACACTATGAGGAAGGTCACTATAGAAGGTGAGCGTACTACCATGTAAAGTGTGAGGAAGTTTTGCAGGCGACGATCAACCAATCGACTGGAGTGATGCATGTTGGACAATACAAAAAAATAGGGTTTCTCCTAGAAACAATGGCACATGTAAATATGAATTGGGTTTCATGTACCAATGGTGGAGCGTAAATTAGTGGAACGCGTGGTGCCAGGGAATGATACATCTACATAGAATGATACATCCATCGACTTGGAAGATCCAACGGAAACCAAATTTCAATGTTTTAATCATTCTCAATAAAGCTGGAAAAAGGATAATGTAAAGTATCCCATATTTTTGTATAGGTTTTTCGGGCTATGAAGGGTAGTCCATTTATCATCTGGAGAATAGTTCTTGATTTGATTGCCCATTGAAAATGGTTGAGGATGAAAAGACGTAGGATTTCCCCATCATTCGGACCTTGAAAGAAAAGATCTTGGACAGTAGAGAGAGATGCAAATGAGCTTAGAATACAAGGATCTATTGCTCCTTTGTTCAAACCAAAATCTTGCCACCAATCTGCGATCCAAATTGGAGGTCTTTCTGCAGTTGTAGAATTAACACTTCCAAATTTGACCAGGATTAGGAAGTCTTCTTATTGAGCAAATTCCCACCATAGTTTTCTGTACTCATGATAATTTAAGCTTGTTTCTGGGAAGATAATATCAGGATTTCTTTCAAGCCAATGCAACAATAACCGAGGTCTATTTAAGCAAAAGTATTGTTGGTTATTACCTTGATCATCCCTTATATCCCAGATTAGGGTTATATCATGGAAAAGATTAGTTAGAGCATGTTGTGCTTGAGCTGCTCTTTCATTTATTTGAGTAGCCATAGGGGCTAGAACATTTGATATTCGTCTTCCTCTTACTTCAAGAACCAAACTTGAATATGAGACCTGAGTAGTTTGAGAAAGAATTTTTGTACTTCTTAATTCCCATCGAGGCACCCAATCTGTTGAATAGGATTCCCAACTTAAGGAATCAGAAATGTCTATTATTCTTTCTATTCCATCTCTTAACTGTACAGAGATTAGTAGACAGAGGTTCTGTAAATGTTCTGTGCTCAAAAAATCTGGAATTGAGTTGTTTGCTCCTTTGATATGCTCTATCGTGAAATCAAAATTGCTAAAGAGAGCTTGCCATCGAGCAAATTTGGAGTCTCCAGGATTTTTCAGATCTTTATTAAGAACCTTGTTCATTGCTGCAGCATCAGTCCTTAAAAGAAACTTTTTATAAATCAAATAAATTTCAAATTTATGTATGGCATTTAAAGAAACTTTAATCTCTTTTTCTAAGGCAGAATAATTCTATTCTGCTGCTTTCCATAAACCAGAGGCAGATTGAATAACCTCCTCTTTTCCTTTATCCCTGACTTGCTTCAATACTGTGCCCCAGCCAATATTACTTGCATCTGTTTCTACTATATTTGGAAGATCATCATCAGAGATATGTAGAATGGGAAGATTCTTGGTTTTAGCTTTGATATTTCTTACTGCTTGAGTATGAGCTTTTGTCCAGGGACTTGGCTCTTTCTTCAGTCTGTCATTGAGAAGTTTTCTGTCCTGTGCACATTTTTTGTAAAAATGGCTTATATAATTTAAACTTCCCAAAAATCTTTGCAGCTGTGTTTGATCAAGAATCTTATCTGGAAACTTGTCTGCAAATTCTACAGCATGAGTCTGTAGAGTAATCTGGCCATTGTCAATAGTATGACCAAGAAACTTTATTTGAGTCTGGAACAACTCAATCTTTTTCTTTGATAGGACTAGGCCAGCTTGTTTGATTACTTGCAGAAGATTTTTTAGATGCTTCAAATGCTGATCTATGGATGAAGAAAAGACAAGAATATCATCAATATAAACAATAAGCCAATCAAAATATGGCTTAAGAGTGTCATCCATAACTCTTTGAAATTTTGCAGGAGCATTCCTCAATCCAAATGGCATTACATTCCATTCATAATGTCCAGTAGGAACATTAAAAGCAGTTTTGAACTTATCCTTTTCATTGATAGCCACTTGCCAAAATCCTGACTTTAAGTCAAATTTTGAAAAAATCTTTGCCCCTGCAATTCGAGTGACTAGACTGCTTTTATTTGGAATGGGATATGTATCATCAGCTAAAACTTTGTTTAAGGGTTTATAATTTAACACTAGTCTAGGGACTCCTCTGATTTGTTCTGAATGTTTATTTACATAAAATCCATAACAGTTCCAAGGACTAGTAGATTTTCTAATGAGTTCTTTGCTGAGTAAACCCTCTATTTCATCTACACATAGCTTCTGATATTCAACATTCATTGGTATGGCTCTGCTTTTGCAAGGCTTGCCTTGATAGTCTTCTCTATATGGAAGAGAGACTTCATGTTTCTTTTGTTTCCAGAAAGCAGTAGGATTCTCTGAGTTTATGAATTCTTGCTTTAATGATAGAATTTTCTCTTGTATGTCTCCCTTTTTCAACTGATCTTTGATCCCGAGCCTTGTTTGGAACTGTTTTAGTTCTTCTATTTTTTCATTCTTCTTTAGGCTTAATTAGACAACATCTGAAAATCTTGGGGTAGATATAAAAGGAAGTTTGATTGTGACTCTACCCTGGGGAGAAGGAACTGTAATAAAATATCCTGGCTTTTCTGGTGTCACCATGGTTGAGCCATGAGGTGATACTGCTGCAAGAAAAGGAGTGCCAAGGATGCATGCAACAGGAATATCTTGGCTAATTCAATTAAGACATGATATTTCTGATGCTTGACCTGAAGACTTTCATCTTGTTCTTCCTTCTTTTGTTCTAGAACATTTGCCATAGATTTCTTGATCTTATTGATTTCTCTTCCTAAATCAGATATAGAAAGGGTTTATACCGGACAACACATAGGACTAGACTTTTGAGGGGTTAAATCCCATGAATGGGTTTGATGACTTCTTTTATACCATTCATAAAAGGATATATAAATATTCTCCTTGTCCATGAAATATTTCCATTTTTGGGCTAGTCTAGTCTTTTCTTCATTGGAAGATTTCTTGGCAAATTCTTTTGCACTCAGATGAGAGAATAGATCCCAATTTAACATTTCTTTCATCCATTCTGCTACCATTTGTAAAACTGCTCCTCATGAACAACTTTGTCAGGGGCCTCCTCTGTCAGAGTATGAAGCTTGACTTGTTTGCGCTCTATCTCATGCACTATCTCCTCTCGCCATCTGGTCTTCTAGTCTCTGCTACTCTCGACAGGACCAATATCGTCGGGTTAACCGCTTTACTATGTCCGAACTATGAACCCCACCACCTGAAGTCCATCAGGCTTTTGCAGTTTTATGTGAACCCAATAGCTGGATTTCCGTGGCTGGATTTCCGTGGACCCTCCATACCTACAACTGCTCTTTCGCAACCACCTGCCTTAGCGGGACTTACTACCAGTGCTCGGTCGTCCCTTTATACCAACTACCAACGAACCTTATTATTTGGATAAGCGAACTATATCAGACAGTACCAAGGAACATCGATTGCAGATATAGGCAAATAAGCAAGATCACAATGAGTGCATAATATGAGACAAACAGAGAAACTTCAGAGCTTTAAACACATTTGTGGAAGACTTTGATATTATATTAATCAGAGCAAATCACTCGGGTATTACAATGTGTGCCAGATGCACAGACTTAGAGCAGACTGATCTTCGCTCGACTAACTTACAGACTCAAGAAAGACACGAAGCTTTAGACAGAAGGGAAGCTTAGAGACTGATTCAATACTTCGACTTCTATTCGGGGAATGCCTGATAATGAACTCTTCCCCTTCATTTATACAAATTTATGAAGGAAGAGTCATCATGAAGCTGAGACCCAAATAGACAAGTGGCCTTATATGTCTGCCACGAAATCTTTACTTTTGGGATTTGGCGGTGGTGATCGTGCAATATCCTCCGACCAAATCATGACTTTATTTCATATTCACCGAAAGCAAACTAGAATAGTAGTTTTGACAGGGTAATTATGCAAGATTCCCCGACCAGAGGACAGTCATATATGACATAAAGTAGAGTATCACATGATAAATAGTAGAGCATCTTGGAAATGTGGGTCAAACCTCACCAAAAGTCGGAGAAGTGCTCCGAGTTTCCAAGATTCTCTTTATTTGACATGACCACACTATCTACAAAGTGGAGTTTGATGATGGCAACCCATGGAACCCGAATGGCACCACTGTCGGCCATTTAGACATGAATTCCCATGATTTTACACAGTGGAGTTTGATACATAAACCCACGGAAACCGAATTATTCTAATGGATAATCATGAAAGTGTCTGAAGTTATAAGGATCCCAATGTTGAGTATAGATTTCCTTAAATAATTCAGGATCTTCACCACTTTCTTCTTCTTGATGTAATACGTACTTGGTTCGGATTACCCATGGATTTTTTTCTCTTACAAACAACATCTTGTATTCTTCTTCTGAGAATAAATCAACAATAGTTTCAAGTCTCCTGTTATGGAAAATAAACATTCTGCTAACTTCTGATACTTGAGGATGTATTCCAACTGGATTTAATCCGAATTTATACCACCATTCCATTAGCCAATCTGGTTCAGGCCCTAGAATGAAAGAATCAACAAACTTTATCATACAGTAATAATATTTGTATCTGTCTGTCCAAAGACAAACATTAAACCACATTGATTTATACTGATGATAATCTATATTAAACAACTTTTCTTATGGATTCCCATTCGACCAATCTTGTATTGTCCTCATTCTATTAATTTGGAAGAAATTCCAAGCAGGAGTTTCTTGCCATCTTTGTGTTTGTTGATCGAACCATTCTCTGTTAGTAGACCTGATTCTGCTGAGATCTCTCATTTCTACCAATTTTTCCCTGGAAGCAAGGGTAGAAGCATGATGCATCCTGCCAAGTATATGCTGAGGAGGAAGTACATTTATATTAGTATTTCTTGAAAATCCAAGCAATCCCAATTCTACCTTTTCTGAATGCCTGAAATGCCATTTGGGTATCCAATTATTTTCAAAAATTTCCCAGGGAGTATTGTCAGCCAAATAATGAGTAACAGGAGCATTTTGCTGATCATCCCAAACCTCTATAGTTACCAGGCTTTTCTTACAATAAGCTAATTGAGCATGTGGTTCAGAGATAAATGGCAGTTTGTTCCTTTTGGGAGGATTTTCACTTATACTTGGTAATGTGATAAAATATCCTGGTCTTTTGTTTGGACAATTGCAAGAACCATGTGGTTCTACGACAGAAAGAAAATGAGTACCAAGGATACAGTCAACTGGTAAATCTGAAATTTGATATCTCATTCCTAAAGCATATTCTCCAAGAATTAGAATACCTTTAGGAACTTCAAACTGAAAAGAGGTATTTACATTTCCTAGTCCAGTAGCTGAGCCAAAACTAGTAAGCCGGTATTTTCTAGGGATGAGATCTTTGTTTAGCAGGTTTAAGTTAGACCCAGTGTCTATAAGTGCAATTAAGAAAAATATTTCTTGATTTTTTTCTAACTGGATCTTGACATAATACTTTTGATACCTCACTGACATAATTTTCATACCTGTCATCCCTTGCATTTCTATTGATGTATGTTCTTGGATAATTGATTCAAAAGGAGCATCTTCGAGAGGAGGAGGGATAGAATCCAACCTTTCCTTGATTTCTTTAATTTCCTGCCTTGCCCATAAATCAATCTTGAAGCCATATCCTGCATCTTCTTCCATCCTTTTGACCTTCTCTTTTAATTCACAAACTTCCCTTTTGAGAGAGAAAACTTATTTAGCCAAGTCAGTAACAGAAGTATTTTGTAGCCTTGGTTCTCTGTTAAATTTGATGTAAGTCTTGGTATTTTTATCAAGGGAGGCATCAATAAACAGAGGCTGCCTTTTTGGAATATCAGAGTGTTTACTCTTTTGTTCTGCTTTAACAATCTTAATGAAGGTATCAAGGAGATAATTTTTCATATCACCTTCAGGGAGGCTTTTGATCTGAGCAAGCATTCGTGCCTCTTGATCTCCTGTATTTTGAAACATGCAGACTTTCAATTTTTCCTGTATTTCAGGTTCTATTTCAGAATCAAAGATATCAGTATTACTTTCACAGGAACAGAAATTTGGATTGCTGCAACTACAGTATCGATTCATCATAATTTTTTTTTTCTGAGCTATATTCGAACTCAGATGTACTGCTAGAAATAGAACAACATCCTTCTCGGAGAAGATGAACTTCTTCTCTTTTAATGAATGGATTATAGGGGCAGGCATTAGTGTCATGATTGTTTGCCCCACATCTGTTACAGTGAGTTTTTGCAACTAACTGTTTGGTTTCTTGAGCCTCTTTTGCTTTCTGTTTTGAAAATTTTCCTTTGGATTTTCTAGAGGCTATATTTTCTGGACAATTATGAGCATAATGCCCATGGTTTCCACATATCCAACAAATAATTCTTTGTTTTGCTTCATGAGTGTGGCTTTTGAGCCTAATATCTTTAGGCTCATAGTAATGAGTTCTGGGTTCATATTTGAATCTAGCCTTGTATTTTCTACTCTTTTCTCTCCTGAAGTCTTTTGGCTTCTTTTTTCTTTTTCTGGATGGATTTGTAAGATATAAGCCATATTGTTCATAGATAGACTTTTGGTCAGGGAGATATGAGCACTTTGACACATAATTTTGTACTTTCATGCTAGAACAAAGTCCTATCAAGGCTTTGGTTACCAGGGAATATATTTCTCCCCAAGTATACATTTCATAAGGAAGTTTAAATACTTCCTCCATCTTTAGATATTCTACAAATTTACTTGGTAGAGCTGCCAAGTAAACTTGTTTCCATAATAGATTTTCACTTTCTTTGACCTCAAAGATTCTCTGTGTCCATCCTTTATGAAATTGCTCATATTCAAACATTTTTCTGCACTTCATATTCATGAGAATGATCTCATGTTTGTCTGCAATTTCATTTTCTGTTCCACACCAGTGCTCAAGTATTGCAATGGTAAGAGCACCAATCATATTATTTACTGCAGTACCATCAGTATGATATACAATATCACCTTCTTCATCTTTAAGGATTTCTACTTCCATTTTTGTAATCATTAAGGGATAAGAAATAACTTCCCACCATTTGCTAAGAGTTCCTGTAAAGCACTGAATAATTGTTTTGCATGCCTCTACTTCAGTTTTTCCCTTCATACACATGATCTTGTATGAGACATACATTCTATCAATCATCTGTCCTATCTGTGCTATTGACAAATTGTCAATGTTCCATTCTTGGAACCAATCTTCAGCAAATGTTTGAGTATCTGGAAGTCTGCCTTTTCCAACTAAGTCAAGGGCTGATGGTCTGGTAGAATGATGTGGAAGGTCTTCATAAGCTGGATTCTTGACAGTTACTAAAGCATGACTATATTTAGGGGCTTTAGAAGAGGATTCAGGCAAGTCTTCTTCTGGAGGAAAATGTAATGGAAATCTTTTTACAATTTCTATCTCAGAAGGTTTATGTACAGGAGATAGAATAGAAATATGAGAGCTTGGAAGGATAAAGGAACTAGGAATAGGTTTATCATGATGAATACCTTTGCCTTTTATTTCTGTCAGATATTTTCCCATAGTTGAAAAGGCATTACCTAACCCTTCCATAATTTCTTCATGGTTTCTGCTAGATTCTCTGGCTCTGTATGTGATTTCTGATAAAGCAGAATCCATTTTGTTTTTAACTTCAATGACTTTCCCTTGTATTTGATCTACAGAGTTTACTATGGTATTTGTGGATACCTGAAGATCCATAATTTGATCCTTTTGGGCATAGTCATTGGTAACAAAAGTGTGTGTAGCCATTCCCCTTAAAGCAGTGTTTGTCCAGTTTATCTGTTCAGAGACAGACTGAACTCTTTTATCGATCCTAGATAAATGAATGGCTTCTTCTAATAACAACAAAGGAATTGTTTTTACTTGTTTAGCATTATCTTCTAACACAATTCCCTTAAAAGGTGGAAAAGTGGAGTTTGATTCAACAATGCTTCCATCAATACTCTTCCACTTATGTTTTGGTGAAGGAGATTCAAAGGTTTCTCCTACCATTTGGACTACAATTTTTTGTTTTAATTTCCTCCAATCAAAGAAGGAAATCCAACTATCTTCGTCAGTCATAAACTTCTGCCATTCTTTAGATAGCCTCAATTTCTCAGAGTTTGGAACGGTTGAATTAAATTCTTTTGTTTTGGGATTTGTAAACAAATCCTAGTTCAACATTCTTTTGATCCATTCTTCAGGAATAGATCCTTTCTGACATCCTTTCATAATTGTATGAAATTTATGGATTTCTTCTATAGTAGGTCTTTGGATATCACTGGGTAAGGGATTAGAAAATCTACAGTCAGGAATGACTGTGTCACATTGTTCAACATATCATAACCCATTCTTAGGACTGCCAGGTGGTCTCATACCCTTATAGATGTCTCTGATTCTTGGGTCTAATGATTCTATTGAGGGCATATAATGGATCATGAAGCAGGAAGTTTTTTCTGAAGCAGATATAGAAGACTCTACTGTATTATACACAGATCTAATACATTCAGAAGAATCCATAGTAGTATTAAAACTTTACTATTTCTGCACAGAAAAGCAGGGCGTTTAGTCTTATCTCTTCTCGGAAGAAGATTAGACAGGCTCTTGGCCAACTGCTCAGGCAGAAACTAGCACGCTGAAAATACGGGACTGGATTCTAAACAAAAACTTTCTACACAGAAAACAACACAGAGAGAATAGCTATATCAGATCTAAGAGAGTCTGATATCAATGGTTACACCAACAAAGGGCAGGCTAGTAGACTGGTAAAGGGACATTTTCTACATTGGCAAACTGAGAAAACAATGCACAGAATAAGGATCGCAGTCTGGCAAGTGGAGGGGCTAGAGTAATCAGGCCCTAAGAACTATAGGATACCACCGTTGGACACACAATTTAAATAAACATGAGTGAGAATTTATTAAATGATATGATACATTGATCTGATTTTTGGATTCAACTTGAGAGTTCTCTTAGACTCCCTATGATGGTTACATGAACTTGACTCTTCATATTCCATGAATTTTATAACCCTAACAGATTATGTTTCCAACATATAGGATAAGTGTGCAATTCCAAAAGGATCCTCTCCCTTCTTGTGTCAGTGTTTGGGACTAAAATCTTGCTACCAACACCAAGAACACCATTAGAGGAGGAAGGGTTAGTTGAAGGATTGTTGAGTAGAGAAAGGAAAGAACTTCTAGTACACCTAAGGGACTAGTTAAAAGAAACATAATATAGTCATGGTGTTGTGTTTGGGATGAAAAAGAAAGGTTTCCAGATGACCAAACAAGTGTTGGGGAAGTGGCTAGGTGATATGTCGAGGTATTCATTTAGACGTACAACTTGTCATGGAAAATCACAAGAGTTAGGATTATGGTATTCTTGAATCAGTGCAAAGATGCATTAAGTGAATGCGCATAAGTAGATTATGCAAATGTATAAGTTGTGATTATGCATCCATGAATATTGGCACTTAGGTTTGATTGCATTGTGTGAATGTTTTTTATGTTGGTAATGTATATATACGTAATGACATTTCTTTGTATTTAACATGTTGACAACAAAAAGAGATTGAGTTGTTGGCATGTCATAATTTTGATATCATATCAGGGGTTGTTGTGGATGTTGAAATGAAAGGATTATATGCATGAATACTCACAATCTATTTGGTTGAGTACAATTTTAGATTGTAGGTATAACTGTATTGGATATTGTCAGGACCCCACAAGAAGCTTGTTCATATATTGTGATCATTCACCTCCTGAGGGCGTGAGGCACCACAACACCAAGAATACTTTATCCGGACTACGCCTCTTCACCTAGATCATACCCATACTTAGTTCTAGGCTACGAGGGAGTCACACTCCAACTCTGTGCAACTCACTTGTATACTTATACAATCTTGTTAACAAGTTAACACTTAGTCATTTTAAGCATGCATCCAAGACATGAGAAACCAAGAGAAAAGTTGTGAAACAAACAAGAGACATACACAAAAATAGTGTGGGTGACACAAATCGTGCCTAACACCTGAATAAGTCTTGTTATTGCAAAAAAATTATAACATGAACACTACCAGCTCGATTTACAACTTGGGAAAAGTCACACGACTCACCTCACCTCACCAAGAGACTCATATAAAAATTCCTCACACCAAGACTCTACGTCATAACCACCTTCACAACCCAAGTCTCTATCAACTTTTGCAAGCAAAGTAAGGTGTGTGTTCCCATGTTGCCATACGTCACCATCGTGCTTCTACTCAGACCCACATGTCTTCGTTCGCCCAACTGATTGCATGCCCATTTTTTTGTCTTTCCCAACTCATCCGCAAGTCTACCCAAAGAGTGTGTGTGCTCGGTGGGTGTCATGAGAGACCTTACATCCTCCCCCACTCCAAGTTGTTGATTTCCTCGACAAAATCCATCGATCTCTATTGTGCCTTTGCCCTATATCCATATCTCGTCAGCACTCAACAACTGATGTCTCCTCAACTATTGTTGTCAAGGTAAACTCCCCTTAGGAAGTTACATGAGTTTACGAAGTGTCACACCTCACTGAATTACTATTTATTTCATACTTCGGTATGTCTTCTCATGCTTCTGTGCATTGGATCCCCTTATGACTTTGGATGATTGGGTAGCTAGTCCAATTTTCGCACCTCTATCTCAAGAACTTGCATCTTCACATTCAAACACCCTTTTCTGTCCACAAAATTGTAACATCTGCAACTCATCCCAACAAAATTCACCAAGGCACCTCCTCAAGGCACCCCATATGCCTAACTACCTCCCATTGAGACAATGAGACAACATGTTGCGCTCTAGTTTGAAGGTGAAAGGGGATGGCTGGTTGGGCCATCTCTCACATCTCCAATCTATCCCAATGATCAGTGGAGAGTCACCAAACTTCTATGTTATATACATAAGTAGCAGTACAATTGAACCAATTCTACCTTTGCACTCCTCAATGAGTCGTTCTAACTCAAGGTCGTATGACTATTCACCATATCCAAGTTCACTAGAGGAGGAAACATACTATTCCTTGGTTCTCCTCCATCAAGGTTGTTGCATGTCCCTCACATCCTCTTGGTCCATGGATTGTCTCTACTCCTATTCAACGAAATTCTCTAGCATCCTCATATTCGTGACTTCCCTTGATCTTCACTACGATTCATCAAAATTTAAATAGAAATCAGCCAAACCATCCACTGTCTTAGCTAGATATCCAACTATGTCTTCAATATCGGTAGGCCTTTGGTCCATCAACATAAGTCTCATTTCATCTCTGCGTTACATTTTCCAACCATCATCCCACATTTTCCAAGTTCACCCCCACAAGTTTGTCTACTCTGGTTGTTCGCAACAACTATTTGCAAGGAGGACATCCCTGTACCCCCTTCCTTCCTCCTTATGGTAGGAATAAAACATGGAGTCTTCCCTGAGAAAATGAAAAACTATTCATGTGAGGAATAGATGTTTCCTTTTATTTCCTCATGAACTCTTGTCCCAACACAACTTCAAAATCGTCCATAAGAAAAATGGTGAAACTCGCCCTTTCACACTAGTCACCAAGTTTCAACAAGATATCCTTAGCTATGTTAATGACCCTCTCTACACCTACATTGACTATCTTGAAGGTTGTCTGCATTGGTTCATACTGGAGCTCAAGCCTCTCCACCGTATCCTTCCTCAAGAAGTTATGAGTCATCCCATTGTCCACCTTGGATATCACTGATTTCCCATTGAGTTTGACCTGCACATAGCAAAGTCTTTTCGCATCTTTCTCTTGTCTCTTAGTGGAGTCGCTTTCCATGACAATGTTCAATACCTGCAAGACTCTAACATATGGGTTGTCTTCCTTCTCTAAATAATTCAACTTATGTTTCAAGGGACAACTCTTCACATATTGTTCCTTGGCACAAATCCAACATGAAATCAGATTCTTATCTTTCTTTACATTTGTTTTCTTGGAATTATCCTCACTTCCCTTGGACGTCTTCGTTTTTCATTTGTCCTTATCCTTTCCATTCCCTTGTTGTTGCTTCTCACCTTGGGTGTCTTCACTATTCCTAGGACCTTTCATGGGTTCACCCCTAACGTGGAACAATTTTTCTATTGTGGTGATGCTTGCTACAAGAGTCTGCACATTCTATCATCACAACTCACTCTGCGCCTATGGCTACAAACCATTCATGAAGTGGAATTTTTATTCTTCTTTCGACATGTCTTTGATCTCCAATATGATCCCTATGAACTCCTTGATGTAGTATTGGATCTTACCAGTGTGCTTGAGAGCCAACAACTGATTTCTTGTGATCTATGCTTGGTTTCCCAGACCAAATTATGCCTTCAAAGATGCCTTCTCTCTACCCAATTTTTGATCTTCTCAATGATTATCCCAGCTGCTAATTCCCCCACTTAGTTCCTCCACTAAAGCATAGAAATCCCTATCAATAACATCATTGCAATGTTCATCTTGGCTTCATCCGAACATCCTTTCAACTGCTCCAAGTACTGCTCAATGTCCCAATAGAGTTTTCCAAGCAACTTAACGTTGTGAGTACCACTCTATGGCTCGGGTTCCTTTATTGTTTTCCTCATCAGCACGACAACAAAGATCTCTTCATTAGCCAAATCTCGTTTCAACAATGTGATGGTGTCATATTGGTCCTTCAACTTTTGTGTGACTAATGCAAGAGCATCCTCCGTTGCCTTGAGTTTGTCATGAATCTTGTTCATCAAGGTGTCGGTAATCAAGTTCATGGTTTAATAGCACTCTTAGGTGGCTTCATTAAACCCATGCTTCATCCTTCCTAATTCAATATCCATATGTTCAAACTTCTCACCATGTTGACATGTTGCATCTGTCATTTGCTCAACATTCTTCTCCAAGATAAAAAGTTAATCCTTCATTTTGTTGTTCTTAGGATCCCTCTCGGTGTCACTACCATATACATGTGACCCAAGGATGGAAGGCTCTCCAATTATCTTCACTCTACTTGCAAAGGGTTCATCCAAGGCACCCAAGAATTCATCTCAAGTCTTCTTCAAAATTATGTGATTAACTCTGCGATAATTTCTGTGAAGTGTTAGGACCACACATTGTACCTTTTTGCCCATACTTTTTGTCATTATTATACCCTGGATCACCTGTATTTAGACTTATACTATCATTTCTTCTAATCATTCCAAGGTATACAACTTTCTCTCTCATCACTACATGTCTAATCTGTTTTGCATGATAGTTTACATCACTCTCGTACCTAACCATTGATTAGAAGTGCATAAGTGTCCATATTTGCAGAATAGTATTCAAGGCCGATGCTGAAACACAGAACTGTCCAAAGTCGCTGTTGAACTAATGCTGAAACACGGAAGCTGCTACACAGTCCGAGGACGCATATGCTGAAACACGGAGCTGCTACACAATCTAAGGTCGCATATGCCGAAACACGGAGCAGCTACATAGTTCGAGGATGCAGATGCTGAAACACAGAGGAGACCGCCACGATGTTGAAACACGAGCCGTGACAGTTAGCAGTCAAGGCCGACACAGTCAAGGGCGCAATTCACGTGGCTGAAACAGCCCATGAATTGCGATGCTGAAACAGCATCAGCAGCTATGAGAAGGAGCTGTTACACCAGCCGCAACAGCAATACCTCGTTCAACTCTTGTATTAGCATTCGGTTGCGTGAGAATAGGACATCCTATGCTGATTTAGAAAGAAGATCCGATTTAGTGTAGGATTCAGATATGCTTTGTAATGATTGTATCGAAGGGATTTCCCCTTTAAATTCAGGAGAAATCACCA
>ML784538.1:445987-479030 GCA_009831015.1 Picea engelmannii | reverse complement strand
ATATACATATAGGAGCCAACGGCATCCAAAACCCTAACCCAATGACCTGGATTAGTCCAAAACCCTAATTCCTTAACCGGAAATAGAAAACCATCGGCAAAAACCATGTGCCGAAAAGCACCTAATATCATGTGGTCCCGGAATTATGTCGTCCTGGAAATATGTCGGCCCGGCGATAATATGTCGGCCTGAAACCGGCAAAAATATGTCTTCAAAGAATATAACACATACCCAACATCCTTCAGAGTACAACACATCTTAGGTAGCATATATATTCTTCAGGGAGGTGTTCAGACTCCATGGTCTTCTGAGGAACATAGTCAGTGACCGGGATAACAGGTTTCTCAGCGCATTTTGGCAAGATATGTTCAGGATATTTGGGACAGATTTGACACCTAGCACTAGCTACCATCCCTAAACATATGTGAAGACTGAGATTGAGGGGTACCCGAGGAACTATGTGTCTAGGAAGTAGCGGGCATGGATAAAGTGGTTTCATCTCAGGGAGCATTGTTAAAATACCACTCTCACATGTCCATCGGGATGATCCCATTTAGGTCATTGTATGGCTATGATGCTCCATCTTTTGTGTATTTGGAATTTGGAGAGATCAGAGCTCCCAAAGACAAATACCGGTTGCAGGAAAGTCAAGACATCTTGAGAGTCCTGAAGGAGAATTTGAAGGCCACTTAGAATCAACATAATATGTATGCAGACAGGCATTGGGTAGAAAATAGCTTTGATTTTGGGGACCTATTATTTCTCAGTTTGCATCATTACAGATAGTCATCGATGAAGAAGAGTGGTGCAGAGAAGTTGAAGCCACAATTTTATGGACCCTATAGAGTGATCAAGAGATTTGGGAAAGTATCATATGATATAGAGCTACTAGAGGGTAGTAGGATCCACAACACCTTCCATGTATCTTGCCTCAAGAAGTAATTGGGACAGCAGGTCACCGCTTCAACAGATCTTCCTCCACTATATGAGGAAGGGAAGTTGGTTCTAGATCCCGATAGGATTTTTTATGTCAGGGAATGGAGGCTAAGGAGAAAATTCATTCGAGAGTACTTGGTTGTATGGAGGCGATTATCCTTGGAAGATTCTACTTGGGAAGGAGAGAAGATATTACAACACCTTGATTTGGAATTGCTTGAGGACAAGCAATCTTAGGAAGGGAGAATTGTAATTTCCCCTTCCAATTGATCATGACGGAGGATGACTCAATATTCTATACGACTCCCATAGTCTATAGTCAATAAGGGAAATGGATTCAAGGAGGTTTATTTGGTGTCACTAGAATGATAAATCCTAAAGTGACATTAAATAAAATAAATAATTATATTTAAATTAAATTGGAGGGAAAATAAAGTGAGGGTTTGATTTGGTCAAAAAGGGGAAATATATAGAAGGCTCGGAGGAAGGATAAATAGAGGGGTAACCCTTCTCTTTGGCATTATTATTTTATTTTTCATTTTGGAGTGCTATTGGAGCCATTGTTTTGTTAGGGTTTATCAAAACCCTTCCACTACTGCAGTCTAGTTTTGGTGGTGCAATACCCACCCTAGATTTACAAGAGGGGGAGTTTGTCTAGGACTACCATTGGAGATTCACTTGGTAGTTTTCCTTCAATTTAAGAGATACCTAGGTATGCATGAGGTTTACAAAAATTTATGTGCAATCCTGAGCCCAAAAATTTGTAGGTATGAGGAGGGTTTCAGAGAAATTAGGGTTTAGGCAACCCCACGGGTTGAGTGCGAGGCATGCCACGAGGCTCCGCTAGACGTCTAGCAATTATTCCATGAGGACCTCTATGATTGGGGTCGTAGAAGGTTGATTGGATTAGGTTCATAGGGCTAGAGGAGGGTCACTAGTAGAGTGGACACTACTGGAGATGAGCGTTGCAGGGCACATCATCCATTAGCATCATTCCAGGTTTTCTTGTATTGTTTATGTTAGTAGATTTGTGCAGTTTCCTTGCAACCATTAAATTTGTATGTTAGCGAGTATCATACAGCTGCTATTACAACCATTAGATATCATTTTATTGTTCTAATTGGGGTTTCCATTCATAATAAGATGTCATGGCTATTTTCTCTATTTTTTGTGTAATGGATGCGTGTAACATGTTTGAAAATATTCCTATATGAGAAAATTGTTTTTAAGGGGTTAACAAAAACATTAATACCAAGTGTTTGACATATTTACACAGAGAATTAACAATTTTTGGATAGAAACACAATATACCTACATAACCTAGTTGAGGACACTACATCTTCCCAATACCAAAATTTCCTGCAACCTTGGAAATATTGGCCTTTCTAACACACTACAATCTTTCACCTTTAGGAAGAAAAAGATTGTCTAGGTTGTAGAGAAACCCATTCTGGAGATGATAGTCATCCTTATTGTCACCTTCTTCTATATGAATTTGTTCCAATAGTTGTTGAAACACCTCTTGAAATTCCTCATCTTCTGTGTATGCCTATTTTTTCATAAGAGTTCCCAAAGATGTAATCTTAGATGTGGGTGGCCTCAAAAGCATGTTTGTCAACTTCTTATTGATGCCCTCTTATATTTAATGGATAGATGAAATTGTTGCAAAAATCCCATCCACTTGTAGTTTCTGGTTTGTTGAAGCTTACTCTAGGATTGCAAATACTATAGTGGTTGAAGATTGGTGTGGATAATGGTTTCCTTTCCCATTAGATAGTGCTTCCACTTCTTAACAGCTTAAAATAGGGCATAGAGTTCCTTATCATAGGTAGGGTAGTTTAGGAACCCCCCATTAAAAATTTCATAATTCTACCAAAGTAGCTTACCTCCTTACATAAAAAATACTCCCATAGCACACCCCCTTGCATCTATATCCACTTCAAAGGGATTCTGCAAGTTAGGCAATGCGAGAATTGGTGTTTGATTGATATTTCATTTTAGCTCTTCCAAAAATTTCTACTAATTCTTTCTTGATTGGAAACTCTTACCACTGGACATTATGGCATGGAGTGGTGCAACTACCACTAAAAAGGATGCTATGAACTTACGCAAGTACTGTTTCACCCCAATGAAACTTCTAAATTCAGTGACATTAGTAGGAATTGGTCACTTCATGATGGACTCCATCTTTGAGAAATTTATATTGAGTTCCCCTCCGCCAACCACGTATCCCAAATACATCAATTAATGTTGAGAAAACTCACATTTCTTGAGGTTTTCTAGCAACTGATGCATTTTCAAATTCTCTAATACTTGCATGGCATGTGATGTGTTCTCCTCTCAAGTAGAGTTATAAACTAATATGCCATCCAAATCCACTATTACAAATTAATCTAAATACAGAATCAATACATCATTCATCGATTACATAAATGTAGCTAGTGCATTACATAAAACAAAATGAATGACCAACCATTCATACAAACCTTGTCTTGTCTTGAATGAAATCTTATAGGTGTATTTTTCTTTAATGCATACTTTGTGGTATCCCAATTTGAGATCCAATTTGGTGATGTAATTGGCATGTTGCAACTTATCTAACAAATCATTGATCATAGGCAGAGGGTATTGATTCTTGAGTGTGATATTGTTTAAATCTCTATAGTCGATACACATTTTCCAAGTCCCGTATTTCTTGGGTACTATGATTATAGGTGACCCACAAGGTGAAGTGCTTGGTCGGATTACTCTCTCCTCCAGAAAATACTACAACTATTTCTCCACTTCATTTTCTTCTAAAACAAATTGTTTATATATAACCCAATATTTGGTAATGGGGAGTCAGGAAACAATTGTATCTTGTGCTCCACTTCCCTCATAGGTGGAAAACCTTTAATAGATTGGAACACTCCTCTGTATGCTTGCACAAACTCCTCCAATTGTTTTTTCTACTCTTTGGTACATCCCTCCAGGGATTCCTTTACTCATACTGATTCCTCTTCTGGTTGATTATCTCTTCAAAAAAGCAATACATACTTCTTACTATAACTAATCAAATTTTTGGCTTGGTTGGGTCTCACCAATGAGATCTTTGAATCTCCTTTTTGTGCGTTGATGATGTAGGAATTAACATCCTTGATTAGGAGGCACTTGTTTTCTCTCCGTGTGAATATCACATGTGTTATATACATGCAGGGGATTCCAAACACTACACCACACAGATAAAGGGGTACTACATCTAATTGCATTTCATTAATAAATTTTTCACTTATAGCAAACGTGATCCTACACTATTTAGTGGCTTTGATCTCTACATCCTTATTCACCCATCACATTGGATATGGGATTGGATGATCATGAACTTCCAACCCAATATTTGTGAACACATCATCTACTATGAGGTTGGCCTATGAATTGGAATCGAGTAGAACATCTACCTGGCCTTTTTGACCTAGATCTTAATATGGAATAGTGTTCTCATTTCCTTCTCTTCCTTGTGATGAAAGCTACTCAGATTCACCCCCTTCTATAATGAAGTGCATACAATATTATCATCCACATATGATCTACTCTCTACTTGGTTTCCCAAATCCTTTCCTAGACGATTCTTCTTCTTGGCATCCTTATTACAGTTGTTTGGATTCAACTTTGTATGTAGCTTCCAATAGTTAACTTTAGTGTGACCATAAATATTGTAGTGGTTGTTTGGATCCTTGCACTAATGTGCAATGATTTTCATCTTCTTTTCTTTTCCTTTCCACTTATTCTTCCCCTCCTTAGAAGCATCTTGGTGATATTTCTATTTAGAACCACTTGGTTGTCCTTTCGTATGGCCTATGTTCTCTAGGTATTGTTCTTTCACACAAGCCTCATTAATGGTCCTTGGTTTGAAGTGCATCACTTGATTTCGAAAATGACTATGTAGACCCCCCAAATACCTGAGGGGTACGTCTAGGTTCTTGGAGAGATACCCAACATGATTGACATCTTCCTGAATTTGGTGGTATACTCTTGCACACTCTTCCCTTGCCTTTGTCTGAACTGATGCCAATGGATCCACTAATCCTCTACACACCCAATAGGGTACAATTTGGACTTGATGAGGTTTTTAAAATCCTCCCACTTAGTTACTAGTGATTCAACCTCCAATCTAAGTGTCTATGTGTGTATTTCCCACCAAGTTAGCACATGACCCTCCACCTTCAGTAAGAAAAACAAAATGTCATGCTCTTCATCTATATTATGGACATTGAAATACACTTCTAATTGTTGCAACCAATGATTCAACTTAACAACATTAATCTCATATTGATAGGGTTTGATGTTCACTTTTGCTTCTATTTTAAATAGAGGTTGTGAAGGTGTAATGAAATTGGAACTTGGTTTCTCTTTCTTGGGATATTTTCTCAACTCCTTTTATGGGTCTTCATTGTCTCTCTGTTTCTCATCAAATCCAAATAATGATTTAGAATCACCAACTTCCTCAAAAGATCCAAAACCGTTTGATAGATCCTTCATGAGGAGGGACATGTTGTGAGAGATATCAAAAACTCGCTCTTCCAGCCTAAAAAATCTCTCTTCTACTCATACATCCTAAGGATTTTTATGAATAGACTCATCCACCATGGATAGGGTTCTATGACTTTCTTCTGAAGCCAATTATCAGATCCTACAACTTTCCACAAATACCCCAAATAAAACATCTATGATACCAATATGATCTATAAACTACCATGGATATTCCACTGGAATAGTTCGTCACAATAGATCTTGCAATATTATGAAATCTTAGATTATGCAAATTATTTCCTTAAATCCCATATTTATTATCACTATATTATTGCTAAAATTTATGAAAATAATTCAAATATGAAAATGAAAGAGCTTTCAAAAGAACACACCATCCACACATTCTAACACAATATGTCTCATGGGAAACATAATATGTGAAAAAACCCAACCAGAAGGTGAGGCCTATGCTCTACTGTCTTTTCTTCAATTATGAAATGCAAGTACAAAGAAAGGGGAACTCACTATGGAGTTTCCTTTGAAACTGTGGTCTGAATGACTGCTACATAATCTACTACCTCCTCTTTTATGCTCTCAAAATACCACTCCTATATGCTCTGCTCAACTTTGGAACAGGTACATTGCTAAAAAATGGAACCCCTTCTCCTCATAGAAACCCAATATTTAACATAACCTAATAGCCATCTAGGGTTAGGTTTTTTGTATCCTCAACCCTCAATTAGTGATAAGGTATCAGACCTTCTAGAATATCCTTTAAATTCCACATGTCGGTAGCCCCACATGTGTGAGTAATGGGGGCTGTCCTGACATCCACTCATACCATGGTAGTCAACAAAGTAGGTCGACTTACAAGAGGCATAAATTTTGCATATGAGATCTGATTGAGGTGATTTTTGCATTGTTTTAAAGGTCTCATTGTGTAGAATACATCAAGGGTATGGGAGTTGTGAACGCAAATGTTTTACCCCAAAAATGTAGTTTAATGCCTCAAAACGGCTCGGGAAGGTTCCAGACCCCAAATCTTAAAATTGGAACCTACCACTAAAATGGGCCCTACAAGCCAATTCCTCCAATTTTACCACCCATAAAGTATCAAGATAGATGAAAAATTATATGATGATCCAATACAGAGAAACAAAATATTTGACAAGATGGATCACCCAAGGGACGGTTTCATGGATGATTTTAGGGGCTAAATTTCTCTCATGGGCTAATTTTCCATGGTTTTTCCAAAAACGAGATTCACTATTTTAAAAATGATTCGCCCAAATTCTATGGGATAAAATTATTTTACTTTAAAAATCGCCAAAAGTTTATAAAATATATATAAAATCCTTAGAAATTTGAATATTTTTACAAAAATATCGCCAAACATTTATAGTAGGCATATGAAGGATTAGTAAGATTCGACAAGGTTTCTAAATTTTAAAATAAATTTACATCCTTAAAATCATCCATGGACGGTTTAGTAGAGAAGTGTATGCTTGAGACTAAATGGGTAACTATGGAAAGGAATAGGTGACTTGAATGAATATAATGAATCTAATATGAAAGATTCATGTTACATGTTAGCTAGGATCAAGAAGGAAATATATATTTTGGTCATGTTAGAGAAGATAGTGAGCTGAATATTGCCAGTGGAAACCATGTGAAGCAAGGATATATTCATACAAATAAGTACTAGGCTTATTTTCATGATCTATCTTATGTAATGTGTTAGCACTGAAAGTCACACTTTGACTCCTAAAATGTAAGCTTAGCACCCATCAGTAGGTTAAATATATGTTTTATGATAAGGTAGCAAATGGATGAAAACTCAGGAAAATAGTGTAAATCACAACTTCACACAATTTTCACTAGCAAATAAGGCTCTGAATAACTTTGATTAGGGTTTTAGAAAAAGGATGAGTAGGTGGAAGACTTAATAAGAAGAAAGTGAAATCCCTGTCATCTACATCAGGTAGTATGAAAAACATATAAAGAAGACCTCTATGAAACAAAAATTATTATAATCAAATAGATGAATTCTGATATATCTATAAACAACATTGCAACAGATCCTCTATTGCAACAAGCTATAAATCAGCCAATGAATATTTCACTAGATTGTGATTAGAATTAGAAGAAAAAATATGATAGGAAAAAGAACTAATTTTCATTATTCGGATAATCTTAAGTCTGATACATAAAACAAAAGGTCTATTTGTAATACACACAATATCAAAAGTGAGTCCCCTCTTAGACCATTCAAACTCTCTATCAGACTTACAATAGTGTTTTTATAACCTAGATTGTCAGTGACAACACTATAATTCGAATAAAAACCTTATCATAGGATCTATGTGCCCTCAAAGTGGCATGGAAACAGGTGGATAACAAAAAACAACAAAATGCTAAAATTTAGGCTGATGTTGGCAACGTCTTCAACATCTTCTTTATGGTTGATGAAGTGTCCCTTTGAGCGCTTATCCCTTTGGCAAGTGGCCTCCCAGCTTGTAACTGACCATCATACAAATGTCTTGCATCGATATCTGACACCTGACAACTGTTCCTCCCTTCAAAAATCCAAAACCTATGTTTGCAACGTCTATCTGTATAAGCTAGTTCGCAACACCAGGCGTTGTGAACTTTCTTGTAGTAGCTTATTTCGTTTGATAATGCCTTAAAAGTATTCCAAAACTATATTCGGTGCCACAAACTATTGTAATAACTTATGATCATCATATATGACTTATAAGATAACAAACCAGTAGCTAAACATGATTTATCAAGCATAACCATCCTCAAAATTGCAAAAATGCAAAAAGCAGGAAACTTGTCAAAATTTATATGGGTTAAGGTGTTCAAAGTATTCATTTTATAACTCTGGAGGTCCTTTTGGTAGAAACTTTATGCAACATATCCATATTTCTCTTGGCCAACTCTTCTTTAAAAGGTTGTAGCTCTGCCTTTAGCTCTCTGATTTGTGCCTGGTGAGATATGTTCTGTCTGTAGAGGTTTTTGAGTTGCCTATGGAGGGGAAGAAACCTTTTGGATATAAATATGGCTTTGTCAATAGTTTCATGATACATGTCCATGAGTCCCTTAATATTCCTCTATGAAACCAACTCCTCTTTCTTCAGTTCATCCACTTCATCCCTTGCCTCTTTAAGTTTTCTTTTGAGCCTCTTAAAAGTGGGATTGCTCTCTTCTTGAGGAGTAGTGATGTCAATAATTTCAACGATATTTTCAACAACTATGGATTTACCTTTCCTTTGATCTGAAACTCCTACTGCATCATTCTTTACAGGGATTTCTTGCTTGGTTGTTTCTCTGGTAAGAGGTCTCCTAGATTTGACCTTGTCAGCTGCACTGGGTGAAGGAAACAACAACTTTCTGCTTCTTAGTCTTGTGGATTTGCTTGAAGGGACCTTCACTGGAAAGGGATCTGGCATGGGTGAAGCTTCCCTCTATGAAGACTATTAAGGTCCTCCTTCATATCCCTTTTTGGCTCTATCATCTTTAGTAGTCATAGTACTATTTCTCTTCTTTCTCACCTCTGAATACACATTCTTGTCATCAGGAACAGGGCTTTGAAGTTTGGACTATAGAGTGGGGGAAACATTCAGCTAAAACTATGAAGAAGTGATGAATGTTTCCCAATCTGTTCTTGTATTTCTTAATTCTTCCATCGCTGGCATTTTGATAAGATCTGAGTGGAAAACAGTAGTGTCCACTTGCTTGGATTTGGCCTGAACTCTGTCATCCATATTGCCAATATTTATGAACAAATAAAAAAAGATTTTTATAGCTTCTTTCCCTGTGAAATGTAGAAGCAATTTGATGCGGTATTGATATACCATGTTAAATATTCCTTCATAGGTGAAATACCTATGAATCACCTTCAACACTTTATCAAAACCTCCAAGCATATTATTTATGGGTACCTCTTTGGACAGATTGTCTTCCTGGTATTTGGGTTTGAGGAACTCCTTGGAGAAAGAGGCATTTAGTGTCATAGCCTTGAACCAATTTTATCCAGTGTTAGGTATCTTTGTTGCAACGAAGATGGACAATTCTTAAACTTTAAATTCCAATATACCAACCCTGGTTTTGGTCCCATTGAAATTTAGTGCAAATTCCCTAGACACCTCTGGAAGACCCCTCTGCATTTTTTGACAAAATTTGATACAACCTACCCTTTGGAAATACTCTCTGATCAAGGGTTCATAATAAAACATATGCATATCATAAGGCTTTTTCCTTACTATTTCACCTCCCTTATGAGTATTCTTGTGCTGCAAGTTGTCCATGACTGTCGCTAAGGAATGTTTTCTGTGAGTTGTAATAACAAGTAAATGTATGAAAACATGGATATAAGATAATAGGGTTTTGATGGCGAACTATTTTCAATAAGATGATCTTGTACAAAATTTATACAACACACTTTATGGATATTTAGGAATGAGAAAGTGCATTTTTCAAACAAAAGATATAAAGATAGGCATCTAGAATTTACAATAAGAGAAAGACACCTGTGAATTCTCTACTTGAAATAGAGATTTTATGACAATACAAGTATCCTTTAGTAGCATGAAAAATGCATGTAATATTTAAACCTAATCTGACAGTTGATCAACCAAAAATCCAAGCTGAAATGGGTGTAGAGTCACTCCTTTGAATTTGAGCTCGCCAAGTATGCGGAGGAAGGATTTTCAACAAAATTGGAATAGAGGGTTCACAACAATAGATTTACAGCACAAGGTTTGCAGCGCAAGAAATGAGAGCTCGCAACTCCAGAACTGAGAGTTCACAGTGCCAGAATAAGGGGTTCGCAACGTTGGGAAATATCAGAGGAGAAAATGAATTCTAAGTAGTGAGAAGACTAGATGAGGTGTTAAAGGTGATTAGGTTTAATGAAGGAGTTTCAGAGCATGAAGGAAATGAATTTGAAAGAAGTCAGCAACAAAATAACATAGTTTGCAACACCAAGGGGTGAGATCAGCAAAAACCTCTCCTTCAGCCTTTAGACAACATGTAAATTCTCATAGAGTACCTGGTGAACTGGTTTTTGATGTTGATGTTGTTAATTTTGAACGGGAATGTCTACAAGTAGTTCAACTTACAATTCTCCTCTTCAACCAATTAGTAGTGCCAAGTTCATAGCGCCTATTTGTAGCACTAGGTTCACATCGTTGAGCTCAAATATGATTTGCACACTTGGAAAAAATAGTTAGAAACCTTTATGACATAATCCCTGGACATTTGTTTAAAATATCAACTCTGAAAACAATGATATCTTATTTGACATGATCCATAAATTCAATGATGGCGATGAATGCATGATGTACCTTTGAATGCACTGCGAACTCTCAGGCATAACCCAAGGACTCTAGACCAAAGCCCAAAATAACCTTATCTTATTTAAATCAAAATTTGAAAAATGACTATAGCAAAGGGACATAAAAACCTAAAAATTAATGAAAACCTATGACTCAAAATCAAAACTGAAAATATTTTTACCCTTGCAATTCTATGTGATAACATTTGGCTCCACAGGGGATGGCATGTTCCCTGTGAGCTGCCAAAAACATGCAACTCCAGTGCCTTATCCAAGGGCTATGGGGTCATTATTTAAAACAAACAGAATAAGATAAAACTGATATTTACAATGAAAGGAAAGCCATTCATGTCTTTAAGAAAAGTATTTCTTCAAAAAATGCCCATTAACTCGGCCACCAGAAAATCCAGTATCTTCTAAGCTTTGCAATTTGAAAGTGTTATTTTGAAAAACTTCAAAAATTGTGAAAGGACCAATCCACAAGGCTTCGAATTTACCATGTTTTCCCTTATCTTTCCTTTGTGCATCCCATTTGAGAACTAGGTCTCCCAGCTAGAAATATTATTTCTTTACCTTCTTGTCAAAAGCTTGCTTGATCTTCTGTTGATGGCTCTATACTTTATTAATGATATTCTCCTTGGTATGTTGTACTTCCACTAGTTGATGCATCCTCCTGATCATATGATCCGGCTCTCCTTATTGGTCTTGAAGAAATGTTGCCACAGGTAATGCAAGTTGAGAAGGAAAAATAGCCTCAGTTCCATAGACCAAATGAAATGGAGTTGTACCAATTTATCTTTTAGTGGTTACTCTATCTTCCCATAGAGAAAACTTCATATTTGAATCCCAAGACTTTTTGTTATCCACTAACATTTTTTTGATGATCTTTACTAGACTTTTGTTGGAGGATTTTGTCAAGCCATTACCTTGAGGGTAATAAGGAGTAGAGTGAATAAGTTGGATCCCAAACGTTTCACAAAACTTGACCATAGGTTCAGCTTTAAAATTTGCAGCATTATAAGTCATAATCTTGTTAGGACATCCAAACCTTGAAAAAATGTCTTCTATGAAGCCAATGACTACTTTATGTGTTGCATTTCTGGTAGGAATGGATTCTATCCACTTGCTGAAATAATCAGTGGTAGTCAGTATTGAACGATGTTGGCCACTTGAAGATGGATGGATTTCTCCAATTAAATCTAATCCCAATTGTTGGAAAGGACCATATACCATTATGGGCTTCAGAGGAAAATATTTTAGTTGTTGTTTTCCTGATAATTTCTGACATTTATCACAGGCCTTGATCTTTTCACATACATCAGTGAATAAAATAGGCCAAAAGTACCCAACTCTGAGTATTTTATATGTTGTGTTCCTCCAAAAATGACAGCCTCCGCATAGGTTGTCATGAAAATAAGTCATGGTTTGCTTTGCCTCATCTGGGTCCAAGCATCTTAAAATAAATCCTTTAGGATCCTTCCAATACAAAACATGATCAACAATGCAATATATTATTGCTTTGAGCTTTAAATCTCTCACCTTAGTCTTCTCAAGTCCAATAGGAGGTTGAAATGTCTGCAAGAAATGGATGAGGTCCTTGTACCAACTACACTCTGTCAATTTGGGGCCGATATGTGAGCGGTTGCTAGCAATATCAGTCTCTTGATATACAAAATCTGCATTCATGAAATTAACCCCACGTGCCTTACAATCTGATTAAGCTAACAATCTAGCTAAACCTTTCTCTTTCACCAACTTAGTAGGTTTCATATCAATATCAAATTCCAAAATTTTGGCAATCCACTTACTTCTCTTTCCATCTATGTCAAGCTGAGTTAAAATTTATTTAATAGAGGATGAAGGGACATAAGCAATAATTCTAGAATGAAGAACATATACTCTAAAAGGCTTGAGGTATTTGACAAAAGCATAAGCTTTCTTCTCCATGATGTCATACATGAATTCAACATCTCTGAGAGCCCTGTTGAAAAAATAAATAGGTTGCTCCATTCCATCTGAGTTTTTTTGAAGGAGGACAACAACTAATGTGTCATGTGAGGAAAAATAAAATATCAAAAATTCTTTTAAATAATCAGGGATGATAAGAACAGGTGCCTTAGTCAGTGCTTGTTTAATTTGATCAAAATAATTTCTAGCTTCAAGTGTCCACTTTATGTCATTTCCCTTTCTTAGCATGGATGTGATAAACTTAACCAACTCAACAAAATTAGAAATGAATCTTCTCAAGAATTTTATCTTACCTAGAAAGGACCAAATCTCTTTCTTGGACCTAGGAAGAGACAAAGTCTTAATGGCCTCTACTGTACTTGGGTCAATTTTTAACCCTTCAGCTGAGACAATATGTCCCAACAACTTACCTTCCTTCATAGCAAATATGGACTTCTTGGGATTAATTGACAATCCAAATTTTCTGCATTTTAGGAACACGTTCTTCAAATGTTGATAATGCTCTTCGTCATATTTTGAAAACACTGTGATGTCATCCAATTAGATCACCACAAACTTATCCTTTTCTCCGATAAATGCAATATCCATTGCACGTTGAAAGGTTTCCACTACATTCATGAGACCAAAGGGCATCTTGGCATACATGAATGTACCCCAAGGAGTGGTAAATGATGTCTTCTCCCTGTCTTCAGGAAAAACATAAATCTGATTGTAGCCTGAAAAACCATCAATCATAGACATTCTTGATGATCCTATCACTCTTTGCAAAATATGCTCCATCTTGGGCAAGGGATAGTTATCTTTCCTAGAACACCTTTTTAATTTTCTGAAATCAACACAAAGTATGATTTCTCCATTCTTTTTCCTAACAGGGACAAGATTAGCTATCCACTTAGAGTGCCTCAAATGTATGATGATCTGAGCATCAAGAAATTTTTTGACCTCCTTCTCCATGATGGGCAACAACATAGAATTGATCTACCTTAGTTTCTGTCTAAATGGTTTAGTATCATTCTTCAAAGGTATTTTGTGTTCAATAATGCTTGTGTCATAAGTTTGAAAATCAACATATTTCCAAGCAAATACATCAACAAATTCCTATAGTAGTTTTATATACTCATTTCTTTGTTTTCCTGATAGACTACTAGACAACTTGGCATACTTGGGATTTTCATCAGTACCCATATTGCATTCTTTCAAATCAGCATCTGCATTTGAACTTCTTACTTTGATAGTCACATCATTACTATCAAATAATATCTCTAAAGAAACCAATCCCTTGGGGATATGATTACTAGGAAACTGTACAATCTTGTGGTATGCGATTTTATTTAGGAATTTGTCAGCATGAGGACGGTTTTCATCATCTAGCTCTTGATTAGTGTGAAGTGCAGAAAGTTCTTCCATTGTTTCCATAAATCTCTTTATCTCAATATCATCTTCAAAAACCTTCCAATGTTTGACATTGTCAGGTATGGAAGGCCTATATTTTACTTCAACATCGTACTTGAGTTTAGGTGGTAGTGGAACTTTAAGGTTGCTAGCAGAAATGACTAAGGAGTCATCCAATGCATTCTCTTCTCTAGGAACAAAGGATATATTGAAAGCTAGGAAGAAATTATCAATAAGATCCCATACCTCATTTCTGTAGGTCCTCAACCTTGGGTGTTTTGCCTGATATATATTTCTGATCTAATGTACAATCAACTCTGCATCTCCAAAAACTAATAATTCCTCAATCTTCATATATTTAAAATCCCTCAACCCCAAAACTAGAGCCTCATATTCAAAAATGTTATTTGTGGTCTCAAATTATAACATGAAATACAAAGTTATGACTTCTTGAGAGGGGGAAATGGAAAACCACTCTAGCACCAACACTATCTTTAGAAAACGCCCCATCAAAAAAAAAATTCCAAGTTTGAGCACCTTGTTTTATTGTTTCACATGTTATTGGTGATGGCTTTCTTATTTTCAAAGGTGGGTGAGGAATATCAGTGAGTTGCAGAATGCTAGATCCAAAATCAATGTGAACAACATAAATAGGATGGTTGGTGGGGTTACCTTCATCACTTATAATATAAACCATATTTTCTTCTCTATACACCCTTCTATGTTCACCCCCAAAGATAGGTATTGTGGCATAGGAGAAGTCCATATGCAATGTTCCTCCCAATCTCTTAATCCATGATTTGGACAATAACATCCCAAACTTGGGGGGAACATCTGCAACTACTATATCCATCACTATACTCTTCATGGGAAATTGAAAAAGGGTAACAAGCAAATCTTTGATCACCCCAAGGCATTTCACTTTCCTTGAGTCAAAAGAATATGAATCATGATATTTTTGGTGATCTCTAGACCCAATTCATCCACTAGAGATTTAGGCATTAAGTTATGGGATGCACCTAAGTCCAAACAGTTGTGTAAAATATTGTCATGTACATTCAATGAGGTATAAAAAGGAGGGGAGGAGTCATCCCTATCTTCTACTAAGGGCCCCAATATCACTACAGGTTTTTCATCTTGCAAATTCACTGAATATGTTGAATGGGAAGAAAAATCAGTCTACATCATTTTAGAAATGGACTTCTTGAAATCTTCATTCTTTATCAATTCTATAAATGGGATTGGAATTTTAATATTCTAAATTTCACTTTCAAAGTTAAAAGAAGATGGATATTTCAGAATTTCTTTTACTTCTGGGACAGGGAATTTAACCATAGGCTGATTATTTTGTTCTTCATTTCCTTTCTTTGGTGCATCCTCTATTTTAGTAGAGGGGTCTGATTTTTTATTTTCATTTGTTTTCTCTCCCTTACTTAACTCATTTAATTGGTAGTTCATTAGAGACTCTTCATAAGAAGATTGAGTTAGGTGAGGGGAAGTAGATGTGTCTCCTAGAGAATGAATTTCTTGAACAGTCTCCTCATTTTCTCCTTCTTCATAATCAAGATAATTTTTTTGAAGAGGAGTCTGAACCTTTTGATCATATCTATTCCTCTAATCTCTTTGAAGAATTTGAGGAGCATTGTTTTGTCTTCTGAAGTTGTTTTTGTTTCCAAAATCTTGTGTGTTCATGTTTGCTTGTCTCCCCTCTAGTTTTAGTTTTTCCATTTCTGCAAAAATGGATTTGAATAACTTGGTCAATTCATCCACCTGAGGGTTAGTTATTTAAGCATTAGAGGTAGAAGCCTATGCCTTTTGTTTCCTCCTATCCCTATCAGATTTTCCTCTTAATTTGTCTGCAACAAATATGTTTGATTTCACTTCTAAGCTAGCATCTTGCATATGATTTAGTGAAGTAGATCTTCTCTCTCTTAACATAAGACAAAACTCAGGATCAAAGGTACTAGCATAGGTTATTTTGGCAGAGGTTTCAGTTGGTTTAATCTCTGTAGGAATTTTATTATAAATTTTGTTGAACCTTTTGGAAAAGTCTGATACTTACTCACCTTCTTTTCTTTTGAGAGCACAAAATTCAGTGATATAATACAAAAATTCCTTCTTATCCCCCAATGCCTTAAAAAGGCATCATCAAGGGATTCAATCCCATCAATTGATCCAGGAGGTAAACCCCTAAACCATTTTCTGGCTTCACCATCAAGGCTTTGTACAAAAACTCTCATCCACACATCCTCATCCTTAATATTCAGATTATCAACATAGTTATAAAAATCTGCAAAGTGTTCCTCTGCATTTATGTCCTCTTCTCCTATGAACTTGGGCATATAGTTTAGATAATCTCCTATTGGGAGGGAATTCATAGGCTGAGGAAGCACTATATGGTCATACCAAGAAGCCACAATGGAATCCATCCTATTTCGAGGAGGGTTTGCACCTACCATTGGATTAGGAAGAGGAAGATTCTGAGTCCTAGGGGAAGTGGGAGGTGATTTGATAGGAAAATATAGAAACCGAATATCAGGTATCTTAGGAAAAGGGAGAATATAAGATGGAGGAGTTTTAGGTTTAACAAAAATTGGTTGGGTCTTGGAAGTGGATGAGAAAAACTCAAGAGGGATAGGGGTTCCTTCTTCTTTGGTCACAACAAATTTGAAAGAATGGGAGAGGGATAACCTAGGAGGGGAAAGTCCTCTAGTCTCTCAAGCCTAAACCAATTTACAATATCAAGGGAACATCAAATTTCTGAAGACTTTCTTCTTTCAGCTGAGGAGAAAAAGATGAATATTTAACAGGAAATTATCCTAGTTTAAATCTTCAGAAGCTTCGGCAGTAGATAATTTATAAATTCTAGATACAACCAGTGGTGTTTGAAAAGTAGAGTTAGGTAAGTCCCTAGTAGTACCTAATAAAATATATGAGGAGGTTCCTTGTGAAGCCTTTCCTTTCTTGATGATCTTTTCTGGGTCAACTTCAAGTGCAACCAAAGGTAAATGTGGAGTATACCTCGTGTGTCTACCTTTGGGAGCCACAACTAAAACAATGAAGTTGTCGAGTGCAATCTGCAGTCTTAAGTTTACTGGTCATTGTGCACCTCAAAATCAATATTTTCTCTGTCATACAACCCAGGGAAAAGTCTTCAATCTGTTCCCTAGCAATGACGCTAAGAATGTTAGCACTGAAAGTCACACTTTGACTGCTAAAGTGTAAGCTCAACACCCATCAGTAAGTTAAAGATATGTGTTATGATAAGGTATCAAATGGATGAAAACTCAGGAAAATAGTGTAAATCACAACTTACTTCACACAATTTGCACCAACAAATAAGGCTCTGAATAACTTTGATCATGGTTTTAGAAAAAGGATGAGTAGGTGGAAGACTTAATAAGAAGAAAGTGAAATTCTTATCATCTACATCTGACAGTATGACAAACATATAAAGCAGAACTCTCAGAAACAAAAAATTATTATAATAAAAGAGATGAATTTTGAAACAACATTACAACAGATCCTCTATTGCAACAAGCTATAAATTAGTCAATGATTCTTTCAATTGACTGTGATCAGAATTAGAAGACAAAAAGATGATAGGAAAAAGATTTTTTTTCATTATCCAGAGAATCTTAAGTCTGATACATAAAATAGAAGGTCTATCTGTAATACACACAGTATCAAAAGTGAGTCCCCTCTTAGACCATTTGAACCCTCTATCATACTTACAATAGTGTTTTTATATCCTAGAGTGTCAGTGACGGCACTATAATTCGAGTAAAAATCTTATCATAGGATCCATGTGCCCTCAAAGTGGCGTGGCAAAAGGTGGATAACAGAAAACAACAAATTGCTAAAAGTGAGGTTGATGTTGGCAACATCTTGAACATCTTCTTTATGGTTGATGAAGTGTCCCTTTGAGCGCTTCTCCCTTTGGTAGGTGCCTTCCCAGCTCGTAACTTACCATCATACAACTGTCTTGCATCGATATCTAATACCTGGAAACTGTTCCTCCCTTCAAAACTCCAAAACCTGAGTTCGCAGTGCATGTCTGTATAAGCCAGTTTGTAGCGCCAGGAGATGCGAACTTTCTTGTAGCAGCTTCTTTCATTTGATAATGCCTTAAAATTATTCCAAAAATATATCCAGTGCCACAAACTATTTTAATAAATTATGATCATGATATATGACTTAGAAGATAACACCCCAGTAGCTAAACATGATTTGTCAAGCATAACCATCCTCAAAATTGCAAAAATGCAAAAAGAAAGAAACTTGTCAAAACCAATATGGGTTAAGGTGTTCAAATTATTCATTTTCTAACTTTGGAGCTCCTCTTGGTAGCAACTTTAGCCAAAATATCCATATTTCTCTTGGCCAACTCTTCTTTAAAAGGCTATAACTATGCCTTTAACTCTCTAATTTGTGTCTGGTGAGCTATGTTCTGTCTGTAGAGGTTTATGAGCTTCCTATGGAGGGGAAGAAACCTTTTGGCTATAAATGTGGATTTTTCAATAGTTTCATTATAAATTTCCATGAGTCTCTTAAGCTTCCTCGTTGAAACCAAATCCTCTTTCTTTAGTTGATCAACTTCAACCCTTGCATGTTTAAGTTTTCTTTTGATCCTCTTAAAAGTGGGATTGCTCTCTTCTTGAGGAGTAGTGATGTCAATAATTTCAACGGCTATGGATTTACCTTTCCTCTGGGATGAAACTCCTACTGCATCATTCTTCACAGGGATTTCTTTCTTGGTTGCTGCTCTGGTAAGAGGTGTACTATCTTTGACCTTTTCAGTTGCACTGGGTGAAGGAAACAACAACTTTCTTCCTCTTAGGCCTGTAGATTTTCTTGAAGGAACCTTCATTGGAAAGTGATCTGTCATGGGTGAATATTCCCTCTGTGAAGAATGTGAAGGTCCTCCTTCTTCATCTCCCTTTTTGGCTCTATCAGCTTTAGCAGTCATAGTACTCTTTCTCTTCTTTCTCACCTCTGAATACATATTCTTCTAATGAGGAACAAGGCTTTGAAGTTTGGACTATGGAGTTGGGGGAAAATTCAGCTAAAACTATGAAGAAGTGATTAATGTTTCCCAATATGCGTTTGTCTTTCTCAATTCTTCCATCACTAGAATTTTGATAAGACTTGAGTGGAAAAAACTAGTGTCCACTTGCTTGGATTTGGCCTGAACTCTGTCAGCCATCTTACCAAAACTTCTGAACAAATAAAAAACAATGTTTATAGCTTCTTTCCTTGTGAAGTGTAACAAAAATTTGATGTGGTATTGATATACCATGTTAAATCTTCCTTCACAGGTGAAATACCTATGAATCACCTTCAACATTTTATCAAAACCTCCAAGCATATGATTTTTGGGTACCCCTTTGGACAAATTGTCTTCTTGGTATTCTGGTTTGAGGAACTCCTTGGAGAAAGAGGCATTTAGTGTCATAGCCTTGAACCACTTTTATCTAGTGTTAGGTATCTCTGTTGTAGTGGATATGGACAATTATGAAACTTCAAATTCCAATATTCCAACCCTCGTTTTGGTCCCATTGAAATTTAGTGCAAATTCCCTAGCCACCTGTAGAATCCCCCTTTGCATTTTTTGACAAATGTTGATACAACCTACCCTCTGGAAAGCCTCTCTGATCAAGGGTTCAGAATTAAAAATATGCATATCATAAGGCTATGTCCTTACTATTTCACGTCCCTTATGAGTCTTCTTGTGCTACGGGTTGTCCATGATTGTTGCTAAGGAATGATTTCTGTGATTTGTAATAACAGGTAAATGTATGAAAATAGGGATATAAGATACTATGGTTTTGATGGCGAGTTGTTTTCAATAAGATGATCTTGTACAGACTTTATATAACATACTTTATGAACATTCAAGAATTAGAGAGTGCATTCTTCAAAATGAAGATATAAAGATAGACAATTGGAATTTACAATAAGATAAAGACACATGTGAATTCTTTGCTTGAAATAGGGATTTTATGACAATACAAGTATGCTTTAGCAGCATGAAAAATGCATGTAATCTTTAAACCTAATCTGACAGTTGATCAACCAAAAATCCAAGTTGAAATGGGTGTAGGGTCACTCTGAATTTGAGCTTGCCAAGTATGCAAAGGATAGCTTTTCATAAAAACTGGAACAAAGGGTTCGCAACGATGGATTTGTAGCACAAGGTTTGCAGTGCCAGAACTGAGAGTTCACAGCACCAGAATGCGGGTTCATAGCATTGGGAAATATCAAAGGAGAAAATGAATTCTAAGTAGTGAGAAGGTTGGATGAGGTGTTAAAGGTGATGAGGTTTAATGAAGGAGTTTCATAGCATGAAGGAAATAATTTTGAAAGAAGTCAGCAGGAGAATAACACAGTTCATAACATCGAGCGGTGAGATCAGCCAAAAACTCTCCTTTAGCCTTTAGACAACGTGCAAATTCTCATAGAGTACCTGGTGGATTGGTTTTTGATGTTGATGTCGTTAAGTTTGAACAAGAATGTCTACAAGTAGTTAAACCGCCAATTCTCCTCTTCAACTAGTTCATAGCGCCTATCTATAGTACCAGGTTCGTAGCCTCGAGCTCAAATATGATTTGCACACTTGGAAAAAATAGTTAGAAACCTTTATGACATAATCCTTGGACATTTGTTTAAAATATCAACTCTGAAAACAATGAGATCTTCTTTGACACGATCCATAAATACAATGATGGAAATGAATGCATGGTGTACCTTTGAATTCATTGTGAACTCTCCTAGTGAGTTGGTAGCACAAATATCAAATCTGATTTGACAGCTAAATGGGGGGGGGGGGGGGGTNGGGTTCTTGCCTACAACATGGAGGTGTGACATGTCAGGGTGATGATGGAGAATTTCAAAGATGTGACTCATGAATCTTTATCCGACTTGTTATCATAATAAGGCATAACCCAAGGACTCTAGACCAAAGCCAAAAATAACCTTAGCTTATTTAAATCAAAATTTGAAAAATGACTATAGAAAAGGGACATAAAAACCTAAAACTTAATGAAAACCTATGACTCAAAATCAAAACTGAAAAGATTTTTTACCCTTGCAATTCTATGTGATAACATAATGAATATATATGTGTTTATTATGAATTTTAAATTCCTAAGGATGGAACAATTTCTACAAAGAAATGGCTATGATATGGATGTTTTCCTTAATGATTTCTATAGGTATATGTTGAAATGCTATGGAATTAAAAACATCTCAAGGTAGTGAAAAAAATTGTGCAAAACAACTATCTAAATAGACATTGATTTCAAGTTGTAATGAAGAGGATATCATTACAGTTGCAACTGAAGAACATAGACATGGATACATGGTATTATTTCTAGGAGGAAAAGAACACCAAGGACGATGCTATTCTAAGGGGGAGGGGAATATAATATCTTGATTTTGACCCCTATAATATAAAATGAAAAATTTCATGTATTATTTATATGGTGTGGTTTATGTGATGGGAATCAATCCATGGATTGAGATATAATAATTCCATGTTGTAAATATGTGAAATGCATTGTAAACATTCCTAGTGTGGAGATCAAGGTCAAGGCTCGATTGATGATTGCATAGGAGTCCCAATGGTGGGCTAGGTTTACAATGTGATAAGTATATTTTCCATAATATGCTCATGTACATATAAAATAATGTATGAAAGGAAAATATGTAATAATGTAATATCCACCAAAATGGTTGTTTGAGGTAGCAACAAGGGACTATGATACTGCAAGAGGGGAAGAGGAAGTGAGTTTTGAGCCCCATAGGAGATTCCTTCACCTTGGTGGTATCGTGATCTAGCTTGGTGGTGGAATCCATTGTTTATTCCTATGGCTAGATGGAAAATTGCTTCTTAGCAGCCAATTTGGTGGACATGGATTTAATTGTAGAGAAGTATCCATCGTTGTCTTTTTGTGAAATTCCTTTTTATTTTTCTAATGTATTGAATTATATAGTAATGAACGAATTCTAAGCATGTAATGTTAATTCCACTACTTTTTGATATTTGTATACAAATTCTTTAGTATACTCTTATTAGAGGTTAAATTCAACCTCATAAAATCTCAATGAGGTTAATTAACCTTGTAGGTAGTGTTGAAGGCATCTTGGGATGCCACATCTGTCACACTATAAAATTATGTATATTATTTTAAGATGCTCAAGTGTTTCAAATAAAGAATAATACCAATATATAGTGTTCTTTTGCAACCATTATTTTAGTCAAGTGAATGGAAATAACCAAAAGGATTTCAAAAAATCAAACAAAGGTTTGTAAATTTGCAGTGAAATATGTTTAACATGAAAATGGCATTACTAAATTACAACCTTTTATTCAAACATTAACTCTGCAATTCCTCTAACAACATATTTGATTCATGTTTAATATCAATTTATCCATATCATGGAGCGTTTAACTTACATATTGTGCTTTTATAGATTCACTATATTAGATATGGGCTCCCTCTATGCTCTTTGTCTCGCCTAAGTCGCCTCTAACTGTCCTGCCTTCATTAAAGCTTCTTCCTCCAGATAAGCCCAGCCTAGAATCTATAGATTTCTTCCATGTTTACCCGAAAAGGCTATTCTGTAAGCTAGGCTCGCTAACCCTAAGCATTGGCCCACCCTTCCTTCTTGCGTATCTGGCGGGAGGGTGAAGGCACACAAGCTGGAGTGTTTGTGCCAATTTTCTTACGATGACCACACGAGATGGGCCAATGTTGAATTTTGATTTTTCTTGCTGAACTAGACCTTCAACTATGAAGAAAACTCTCTCGTGCAGTGAACAAGCGAGAGGGAGTGAAGTGAACATGCAAGAGGGACTTCGGTACATGCTGGGAAACTGTTACTACATCTCATGGCTTTGTGCAAATATTATAGGGAGTTTCGTGACCCGCAAAGATTACATGTTCGTGTAGCTTTGCATGCACCTTTGCATGTTGTCTTAGGTGGCACCAAATTCTCGACAGGATAGTATGGTCCATGTATTATATCATAACATTTAATGTTAAGAAGTAATTATAGACTCATTCCTAGCATTATTTTTTTTTGGAAAAAATGAGTATGCAAATGTATGATATAAACTAATATATCTTCTCCGTCTGCCTTGGGAAGATCCCAAATAAGAGATCGAAAGAAAAACTTTGGTTAAAAGATATGAATTTCCAACCTTAAATTGTATGAATTTTAAAGAGATTAGTTAAAAGAGTGAAAATTTATTGGTTTTCATTCCAATTAAATAGAAACCCTGAAAATCGATTAATAATAGCCCCTCAACCCAAAGGATAGGGACTAATAAGGCTAGAATCATTATCATATAGTGTTTTTATAATAAGACTAGAACCTTCATCAACGGGATATATATTTAATGCGTCAAATTCAACTTTTGAGGCTATGTGATTGGAATAGGTCCTCCCTTCCATAAGAGGTCAATTCTCCTTAGTAAAACTAATGTAGAATCTTAATCAAAGAGTGTTTTTATCAATAAAGTTAGAACCTTCATCAACCTAATATATATGGAATGCATCTAATTCAACTTTTGAAACTATGAAAATGGAATAATTCCTTCCTTCCATAAAAGGTCGATTCTCATATATATTTTTGTGAGGATTAATGGTTTCTTTTAACCTTTAAATAAAAAATAAGTGTGTGCAATCATCACAAATATAGAGTTCGAAAATAATAAAATCTTAGGAAATTAACAAAATGTCTTACATAGTATAAAAATGTTTTAGAGCCTACCAAAGTTATACCAAATCAACTCCAAAATGGATTAGTTGGGTAGAACATGTAAGTAACAAGTCATACGATAACAACTATTGAACTTAAGCCAAGAGGTGGGTCATTCTTGGGGGTGGTGACTACAAAGCTTTAAAGCTAAACTTTGCATTCCAAAAGAATTGGTTCCCATCTCATTGTGGAAGTAGCTAAGTTTCACTTTTAGCATGGTTATGTAGGTATCTAAGGATTTCCCATGCAACTCATGCATTTTAATCAAAGTTTGGTTGTGTGATTAAATAACAAGTCAATTAAATGTTTTGACTTTACTTTCTAGGGTGATAAATAGTCATGAGGTAGCATGATTATGTTGTTTTATTGTCAACTAGTGATGTCTTCAATAATAACCATTTGAATATCTGATGGGAATGAAATTGATCCAATCATAGGTAAATCATAGTTTCCCCCTAATGTGTGAGGTTAGGAGCATCCTTTATAGTTGAAATACATCATTGTTTATTTTCCACTTGCTTGTGTGTTAAAAAATAGAAAGAGAGAGCATACAAAGGAGGGAGGACTACTAGTGGAGGAGTGGTGAAGACTACCTGCAAGACAAACACAAATATGGTGAAGATTATCTCTAAAAATGAGGTACGCATTTCCATGCTCGTGAAACTATTAAAGTAAAATACAATAGGAGAAATAGGCACTTGGGGCCAGATCTAGAACACTATAGTTAGTGTAAACATGGGGGCTCAGTATGAATGCTCCAATCAAGGGTGACAATGATTGTTTCCATGAAAAGAGACGATGTTTGATGATGAAATATGATGAGTATTGATGTTTCCCTTGTTTTGGTTTTTTGAATCTTTTTGGATGCTTTCATATTCTTTTGTTATATCAAAAATAAAGAATCTAGATACATTAAAAACAAGGATACGAGTGCCCTAAAATTGTGACCAATTAGTTCTAACATGGATGAGTGGAAAGAGAAATGATATATGGAAGCAACTATGGGTAGGGCCCCAATAGTAGATCTTCTGAATGGGATGATGAATGATGGTGTAAAATGAAAATGGTTGCATTAGAGAAATTTTGAGATCTAAAATGGGCCTCCTAAGGAAAATAATAAAATAATAATTAAAATAATAGAATAAGAGTTTTCAATTTTCAAAGAGAAAGAGACAAAACTACTTTTTTTTTATCGTATTTTCAACTTATCTCCTTACAGGTTCACTCAAATGTCAAGTGTAGGCATTTCTTGGATGTGGAATTAAATTTCATAACCAATACCTTATAAGTACCATCTCTGCATACCTTTGATACACCTACAGTGAGATAAACTATAAATACATCGAAAAAAAATGTGTTTATTGAAAAGAAACATGTTTTTTCATGTATTTACAATTGATCTCACTACGAGTCTATCAAAAGTATGCAAAATGAGTACTTGTTGGATCTGAAATTTAATTCCACACCCAATGAGTGCATATGCTTGAAATTTCAGTATAAGGAGATAAGTTGAAAATACGATAAAAAAAAAGTTTTTTTTCTTTACCTCCTAGACTATTTACCCTTATGGTTGAGATCATCATCTTGAATCCTATTGGTTTTTTTAAAGTTGAATTTGATCAAACATGTTTTGTTTTAAGGTCCATTTTTTACCTCAAAACTCCTCTAATGATGGTTCATGGGTGAAATGAGAGGCCAAGGATGAGACAAATCATTGAGCATAATAAATCATAAAGAATCTAAACCACCTGAGAGTTAAGGGGAATTGGAAAGAAAAATATGAGAGGAAAGTATGAGGTTGATTCTATGATGTTGGCTATATGAACTCCCAATCCTAAAGGTAGAATAAGTGACATGGGTCCCAACATGCAATGGGGTGCTAAACTAGGCAACCCATGAAGGTGGAGTACTACTGGCCAACAAGAGTTGGATGCAAATGGAATAGGTGGGTCTACTTGTCAAGATGGGGTGGAACCTAGAGGTATATTCATGGGGGACCCAAGATGGAAAATGAATCGTAAGCAGAGGGATACATGGTCTAAATGACAAATTGAAGAAGTATACATGAAGGGGTGGCAATGGGTCTTAAATGAAATGGAAAAAACATGGCTTCTTGATGAAACACCTACACACATGGAATAGGAACCATGGTGTGAAAGTACTTGTGAAAAACAAATGATACAAAAAATAGGGTGGTGGAGAAAACAACCTTCGAGGGGAGCCCCTAGCCACAAAAACAAGGCCCACAATATGAAAGAATTTGAGATGAGGAATCCCACAATGTAAACAATGTAGGAAACAAAGTTCATATGCTCCCATATGGGTGAAAATAAGTTTAGGATTGAACCTATTAAGAAGGTGGGACCCACAAATAAAAAATCATTTTTACTTTTGCAATTTGAGAAATTTATTGATTCCCTAAACCTTCCTGAGCTCACCGTGTCAAATTGGACTAAGAAATTTTAGTTTTGAACCCACTGAATGAAATATCTCTTCCTTCTCTTCAATTTTATTCATTTAATTTTTGTTATATGCAATTGGGTAAATGAACTTGGCCATGGATTTTGATGGATGGGATGTGGGGCACATCAGTCCATGTGTTAATTTGATGTCAAAAATGGATGGATATAGTTCAATCATTTATGAATAGGACCATGTGAAACTCTTTGAAAATGGATTTGTAGGAAACCACATCTTCAAGGGAACATGCATCTCTAAGGAGTATGTTTTTGGTAACAATAGGTGTAGTAAAATGTACACCTTGATGGTGGACAAGATGTTGGCCATCTTTCCTTCCTGAAACATGTCAGGGGAAAGTACACAATGTTTGAACCAATTGACATGACCGAATGGGATAAAATCTTGGGCTTCAATGACACATAGGATGGAGGATGTGAGAGGGGCGAATGTGTCCTCATGGATAAAGAAGGAATGATGATTGATATCATCCTAAGGTTGGTTAGGATCATTCACGGCCTCTAGGATATCCTTATCAAAATGGAAAATGTGAGTAGTAGAGGTGGGAGCATCATGGGATGCTATGGAGGGTTACAGTTTTTTTTAACTACTCTCTATGATAAATGTATGTGGTAATATACACATGGGGAAAGGTCTACCAATGTGGATACAATGGAAATAGAGTGGGACTTCGACCATAGTGAATTTTTCATATCACCCTTGGTTGGTAAAAAAATATCAGTACCTAAGGGTGAAGAAGAGTCATCATAGGTCATAGACCCAACTAATGTGGATATGTAATAGGTAACGGTAGAATCATTAGTATTTGTTGATGGTGGTAGCATAGCTTACTAATTAATCTCTACTTTTGGGAATCTAGTGAACCATAGCTAGAGTGGTTAAAAATTGTGGGAGATCCAGACAATTGTCAGTGTAATGGACGAATGTGTAGCATGAGTTGCAAGGATGTCTTGTACTCAATATTGTATTATGTATCTTAGCAGTTCCATGAAAGGGGAGTGGGGTAGTTCCCCCTTTAGCTTGGCTTGACAATAATAAAACCATCACGGGTGGATGAAGAATCTTCCTTCACATTGAAATCATTGGGAAAAGATTAGTGGCATCATTGTTGATGTCACAAAGGCTACATGGAGGTGAAATTCAAACATGAACAATAGTTTGGGTGGCAAGAATAAACTAGGGGTATTGGTGCCCCCTTTTGTCTTTCACTCCTCCGTCAATTTTGTCAACTCGTGGCATAGTCAGGGTTACAAGTGGTATTATGGGATTTGTGGCTACCTATGTTGAGATATTCAAATATTCTACTAGGTTTAATACTAAGTGATGGGAGGGTGCCATAAAGGGACCTAATGATGGAGGTGAAAGATACCACACTAGTATCCCTAAGGTAATCCTTGGAAGGGTAAGTGTAACCATCACTAGATTCCCAAGAATGTCTGGTGGTGTAAATAAGAAAGGGTATTGGGTAATGGGTATTATGAGATGAGGGGATTGGCTAGTTTTCTCATATGACATAGAAAAAGTGTCAAGTGTGAATGATGAGTTTGATGCAGAGGAGGTAGTAGATGATACCTATTCCAACGAGAAGGTAGTACTTGGGGTGGTGCACCATGGTATACCCTAAGTAACATGGAGTCCTCGAAAATAGTCGAGTCCATATCAGTGTAAGATGGGGTTTGTTGACTAACCCCTATGACGGGTAAGACATTTTCTAGATTGATGGGTGGTCATGGCTCATATTCGTTTAATTGATCTAAGGGAACAAACTTCCCATTATGAGGAAACATCATTATGTGGAAGATTGAGGATGCGACCACTTTTATAACATACATATATTTACACCTGAGAAGGATGGTGTAATATAGTGGAGCATATACAACTTCAATATCGATATTGTAACATCCCCACTATAATCCCCAATTTAATTAATGCTTATGTAGATATAACGTGTGGTTACAGCCAAAACGATGTAATATGTGAATTGTATTTCCTTGTTTTATTAATAAAAATGTGATGTCAACTGCTAAGGGGACATGGACAAGAGATGGGGGATGAATTAATCCACAAGAGGGGGTAGTGTCTAGGATAATGGCCAAGAGGGGTCCAAGGGGGAAATACCCATGTATATTAATTCAACCCTTTTCCTAAATTTCTTAATTGTATATGAACATTCTCATTTCTAGTTGAGTGTTCCCAAATCCAATCATTTAATACATGTAAGAGGGAGCGTGTGAGTAGTCACATCCCAAAGTTATTGGGCACATGGGGGTTGAGTAAAATCATCTTGGGGAAGAGTGTGATTCAAGAAAGGCAATCCAAAGAGAGGAAATGTGTATGGGTTGGGGACAACAATTTTTATTTAGTCAAGTTTGTGCATGGGAAACAAGTAGAGAGCAAGAAACAGAGCTGGAAGATGATGCATCCATGGAGGGAGAATTCTAGAGCATGTTGGAGCATAATTGGAGCAATTTGGAGCTGGAAAAATGAAGAGCTAGGTTGTTAGGCCTGAAGAGTTAAATCTTGTGTGAGTTGTGTTAAAACAACAAGTGTTTGTTGTTGGTTTGTTGATAGTTTCCTAGAAGCAATTTTCCTTGGGTTCCCAGCTGAGAGATTCCTAGATGCCTATGCCAGAGAAACCCTGATAAATGAATGGGATGCCTAAGGGACTGAAATCAGTGAAGGTGTACATTCCTTGGGTTGGATAGGTCAAGAGGAAGATAGTTGGTGGAAAATCGGGATAGTTGTAGGAGAATATTAGTTGGGTTGAGAGTTTTATGAGCTGTGAGTGGACTGTGAGAGACCACCCTCTTTTGTGGATTGCTAGCTTCGGCTTGGGGGTGACTGGATGTTGAGATTTGGAACAATTAGTCTATGGTTGGGTGGAACGTCCATCCCAAGCAGATGGTTTCACAACTGTTGTGAAAATGTAAGTGTTTTATCTTGTTGTTGTGTTAAATTATGTGTTTAATTGTTGTGCATGAATTCTGTGTAAATGAGAATGATTTATATGTTGTTGTAGTGAGTTGTTTAGTTTCATTTCATGTCGATTATTAGCATGTTGTAGATGCTTCTATTTTATGGTTGTAGACAGTATCTAAATGTGTTTTAATTCGTAGTTGAAAGCTACAGTAAATTGGCCAACTGTAAAAGAATTAAATTATTTGGTTGTAAATATCGTTTTTATGTATATTATGCACTGTAATGTCCCTTGGTTGGGTTGGGGGAAGATACATAATGGTATCATAGATTTTGGTTCAAACACTAGGCTTGTATGGGCTTGAACCATAGTGAATTGGTGAAAATCGTTGTTGCATATTTTTTCTATGACCAATTTGGGGAAAAACAAAGATTTTTAGAGGGAAATCCCCAATTCTGCAAGTGAAATATGAGTTGTAATGACTTTGGAGAGTTTAAGGGAGTTAATAGAGTAGATAAGTGAAGTTGTAGATCAAAATTCAATATGGAATGGTCAAAATTTGAGTTTGAATGACCGCATGTAGAGTTATAGGAAGTTTGGTGGATCGACGACCCAAATCTCTTTTGAACTTAAAATCGACGACTGGGATTCGTCATGATAAATTCAAAAATTCCTAAATATTTGACTATTTGAAAGGTTGATGGGATGAACATCCGAGATTAAATCAGGGGTTGTGAAAGGGATCAAATCGACGGTAGAGATCAATCATAGAAAAGTCAGTTTTTTTCTTTTTTCTATGTGTTAGGTTTGACAATAGAATCCACCGATGATTGATGGTCAGATCAGTCAGTTTGGCAAAGTGTTGGAAATTCACCAAGCAAAATCATCGATGACCGATGGATGAATCGGCTGAAGTGACAAAGATTTAGGTCGGCCATAAGACATCTTTGATTGTCGATGGCCAACGATCAGGGGTCAGTCGAATCCAACGAAGCATTTCCAGTCGTCGACAACAATCACCTATGGCCAATGGGTCAGTGGTCGGGCGTGGGTCGATTCAATGAGGTGTTCGAATTAAGAAAGATAACTCGTCGATGCTTGATGCGTCGATGGTTTAGTGTCAACCGATGTCAGTGATGTATCTGGGTTGTCCAAAAGAATCGGTTGATGGTCAATGGGGGAAAGAGGATGATGACATCATCATCCACGTGTCATTCCACATCAACATCCATGTGTCGTTCATGTCACCCAAGTTGATACCTTAGGATGACTTGTCATGCCATGACAACATCCACGTGTCATGCCACATCAGCCAACAAAAGTCATTGATGGTCGATGGTCAAATTGACTGATTTGGGAAAGCATTCGACAGTCATTGGGGATCATTGATTACTAATGGGTTGGTGGTCGAGCATCGACAGATTCAACAAATATTTTTTCATTTTCCAATAAATATTGTTGACGGTCAATTTAAGATTTTTTTGAAAACCAGGTGTCGGGGAAATGGACTGACGACTGATGGTCAGATCGGTAGCTTTGGAAAAACGTTTTGACCATCCAAAGGATGATACCAATCGTCGATGGCCAACAAGGTCAGATCAACGATTGTTGTGTATCATGATTTGAGATCAACGATTGAGATTTAATGAACTGTTACAATAGTAAACAATGAATTTTATGTGAAACTTTCTAAAATTTTCATATTTTTGAAGGTCATTAACTTGCAGGGCATTTTTGAGGCCCTAAACAACATTTTTAGAAAGTCAAAACCCACAAGAAAAAATTGTATCAAGGCACACTCTGTCACTATAGCTCAAATAAAATAACTCGAAGAGATCTATCCAACAAGCTAAATGGTTCACGAAACAGAGCTCATATGAGAAAGTTACAGCCAAAACGGTGAGGGTAAAATTTTGGCACTGATATTACTTCCATAGGGCATAACTCTATGCTCATAAGTCCGTTAGGGGAAAGGAGAAGTCCATGAAAATATTATGACCCATAGAAGATAGAGGTGGAGTCATATTTTAGTTATGGGTACTTGAAAATGTGCAGGAAGAGAAGTAAGATACATGTAGCATACATGAGTAAATTGAGTAAAACAACCTAAACTTCTCTGGACCATAACTTTCATCTCGAAGCTCGAATTTGAGAAAAAAAATAGTCATTAGAAGGGTCTTGAGGAGTAGAAGACATATGTTAACCCGGAATTTTGATTTGGGAAATTAAATTTTAAATAGATTTCTACAACAGTAAAAAGAGTGGAATCGCAATATGTAGTTGTTGTAACTTTTCACTCGTAAGTCAGATTGAGGCATGAGTACATTCGTTGGGAAGTTGCTTTGGGGAGGAATGCATCAAAAAAATCAAATTTGAATTGGTGAAATGTGTCCTTCATAAATTGATGAAGAAAAAAACAGTATTTTATATGATGAAATGTTTTATGCTGTGCATATTTCTAGCAATAATTATTATATGCAAATTTCTTGCAGAATTAGAGGTACATAAAGAAACTTTAGTTCTTATATGAGGGTTGGAGTCATGGAAGATGATCAAGGATATTACATCCATGAGGAAGATATCAAAGGTTTGCATGTAATCATGGGGAATGTTGAGACAGAGTCAAATGGAAGAAGAGATAGGAAAGAGCATGTCGCTATGAGAAGTTTGCATAGGGAAGTGCAGATCTACATAGTTGATAATGAAAGGATTATGAAGGATCGGGAAGAGATACTTCAGATATTGAACATATTTCATAATCAAGTCGACAAGGATTCTAGCACCGAGCAAGAAGCTAGTTCTAGAGAAGTATCAACATCTAGATCCCATAGAAAAATGGATGGTCATGGAAATCATAGGCAGTCAAGAAGTATGAGAAGGCACGTTCATTCTCCAAGGCAGTCCACTAGAAGAAATCATGCAATTTCAGGATCAGGAAGCAGCCCAAGTGTGTCTCTTGTTCGTAGGTAAAGAAGAAGGCATGAGGCAGACATATTGCAAGGTGAACTCAGGAAAATGAAGCCACCTGCTTTCAATGGTGAACGCAAGAAAGGAGAAGAGGTAGAGGATTGGTTGTTAGAAATGAAGAAATATTTCTAGCTGCATGATTACCCCTCTTCGGTAGAAGCTATAATTTCCACCTACCACTTGCAAGGAAATGCAACCATGTGGTGGGATCAACTTAAGTAATCCAAGAACCTCGATGAGAAAAGGATCTCATGGAGGTAGTTCAGAGGATATTTCCAAGAGAAATATTTGTCTGAGCATTACTATGAGAGAAAGATTAAAGATTTCTTTGAACTCAAGTTGGGAACCATGACAATGGAGGAATATGAGAAGCATTTCTTTGAATTGTTGAAGTATGTTGACTTCATCAAGGGTGAGAAAGTCAAAATCCAAAGGTTTATAAGTGGTTTACCCTTCTATAATGAAAAGATTCAATATGATAACCCAAATACCTTGGAAGAAACCATAAGGAGAGAAAGGCACCTTTATGAGTAAAGAAAAGGAAGGTCAGTTTTCCAAAAGGCTTGGAATGACAATATGAAATAGAAAAAGGAAAGGTTTTAAGCCACCCTTTTTCAGAAACAACTCCCAAGCAAATCAACAAGGCCATACAACCCAAAATGAGAAAAATAATGCAAATTCATTTGGGAAAAGGCCAAGGCAACAACCTGTTCAAAGTTGGGGATGTGAGGGAAATAACCATGGGCGATTTTAAGAACCCCCCCCCTATA
>ML784538.1:419244-435197 GCA_009831015.1 Picea engelmannii | reverse complement strand
CTCGACCTTCTTGCAAAAGTGGTCCACTAAAGTATTTAATTTTTCCACAAAGTCACGTTTTAAAGTAGGTTGACATTTTAAATTGTTCCAATATTCAGGGTACACCACATACATGGCCTCCAACAATTCATCTCGAGGGAATCATTCTCTTATCTCCGATGACATCGACTTTGCAATTTCTATCAAGTTGCGTTTCACTAAAATGACAACATTGTCGAATAGGTCTCTTAACACAGGGTGCTCTTTGTTGGTTCGTCCTGTCTTATCAATATAATGAAAAGGAACCATATACCCACGTACTTCCATACATAGTATCCCTTTTTTATCAAACTTCAAATAATTTTATATATCAATGATCATAGTCCAATTTGTAAACCGTGGACCTGCGAAAGACTCTGGCATCGTATACAAATTATCCAATGAAAGGCATGCAAATTTTCTTGCATTTGTGTATTGTGCAATATACATTGTGCAACTTGAGACATTTTCACAAGGACATTCATTTCATCTAGCATAGGAAGAATTCCAACCAATGTTAATAATGTCTCTATGTCAGTTAGTCGAAAGAGAAGATCTTGAGCTTTATCTACACTGAAGCGATGTTCATACATCACCCCTACCAAGGACTGGTACTCACTAAAGAATCTTTGAGCTGGTCCATTCAATGAGATCCATATTGTATCAACATCTTTTAATAGCTTGTTTCCATTTGTAACACCATAAACAATTTTTTTAAACTCTGAAAATTGTTTGGGACTACGCGAAAAATATGCATAAGCCTCTCGTACAAGATCTTCAACTTTTGAAACCTATGGAAACTTGCTTACTATTTTAAATGCAAGATTGATCCTATGAGCCATACAATGAATACTCAACATATACGGTGAAGCTGATAGTTGTAGTCTAACACAAAGGCCATTCCTTTGTCCTTGCATTACTGATGCTCCATCCGCTCCAACACATACCAACTTTTTTGCGATCTTTAAATGATCCATACCACCACTTTCCTTCAAACTATTATTAACAAGTTCATAAATATTTTTAGTTGTAGAATTCTCCTTCATTTTATGAACCCCAAGTAGATATGAATGCCTAATATGGTCATTAACCATATAAATACTCATACAAATCCATGAAGTATTATCAATAGTTGTAACCTCATCCAAAGCCAATGACAAAAACCTAGCACTTGCAATCTTCTCTTTCATATCATCATTTTCTACTTGAGCTAGATATTTTTCCTATTCCCAACCACTCATTAAAGACCAATGAGAAGATGGAAAGTTTGGCATTTGAAGAAAAGATAGAGATTTCATGTAATCCGGATAATCTGTCATAGGACGCCCTTTAGATAAGACGTGAAATACAATGCTTAATTGAATTGTCATGGATAACAAATTTCTTTCCATCGTCTTTTCGAATAGATATGTGATGCTTCCTCCACCTGCCTCTAGTTTTTCATTACTTATTAAATATTCATTATATTCATCAACACATTTGACATGTCGATATTTCTCGGAATATTTCCATGTGACAATAGATTTCCCCTTGTCATCTACAATTTTATTTTCATACACCTTTCCTACATGCTTCTCAATTGTATCTAACTTCATCTGAAATGTCGTTGGCGTGCCAATTTTCCAACTACATATATTTCATCTAACTTTTGGTTTCTCTTTCTCATTTTTTGAAGGTAATGGTTCAATAAATGGAAATTTTGAGACCCAATCTGGTTGGAAGCATCTCACTATGTTCCATTGACCTTTTTGTCTTTTCTGTGAATTGGTTGTGTTCTTTTTAAATGAAATATTTTCGACATTTGTACTGTCAATTTCTAGTGAAAATGCATTTATCTCACTTTGATCACCATAGGAACATATTTCCTTATCTATTATTTGGATATTAGATGCATTCTCACAAGAGTTGACATCTCTTTCAGTGATAGGTTGCTCAAAAGAACTCGAAGATTGAAGAGAATGCAGATCCTTGGATTGAGGTCTTTGAAAGTATGATGATAGATCATTTTGTCTTGATATTTTCTTCTCATGATCGGTGTTTGACATCTCAATAAATCTTCCACAATTGAAATTTCAAATTGATCTAGAAGCCAAAAGTGAAACCCGCAAGAGAAATAATACAAAATTTGTAAAATTCCTACCAAGTATAGAATATATGTATGTATTTATATTTATTATCCTTTTTTATAAAATCAAATTCTCTAACTTATCCTTTATTGTATATAGTTTCTATGATTCAATATCTACCAATTAACAACATTAATTATCTCATGCTAATCTTCAGCTTGTAACCATTTTATATTTTCGGGATAGTTGTATTATACTATCTATTGACTACAACCTTATAATGCTTCTATATCAATTACTGACTATAGTTTCCCTTTCAACAACCATAGAGATGAATTTTTTGTCAATGAGGCAATCACCACACACACAAAGGCTTTTGGAAATTCAAATAGTATTATAATAGTTCTAGTGCATTTATTGATCAACCCAAAATCCATAGCTAGCCTCTCATTGTGACCACATAGTAGATATTCCTTGTCTTCCTCATCCACATCATGCAATAAAAAACTTATGTTAGGAACATACCTTTCTAATCACTAAGACTCATGCTCAAATGTTTTCATCTATGCAATATATATGAATCTAGTATGTTTTCATCTATTGGACTCATGCTCAAAATATTGGATGATTCATAACAAAACTGGAGCCCTTACCTTTGACAGAGCTAGTGCAATTGTAGAAAAGAAAGAAGTAGTTGGGCAGGAGGGCCTTGATTTCAGTGTTCACCTATACAATCATGGTACTTGGGAACACTAGAGTTGGTAAGAGTGCGTCCCTCAATCAAAATTTTGATGAGGTGAAGTCTGGAATAGATGTTTTTCAGGAAATAACAAAGAAGGTGTATGAGATTGTTAGAACAATTGTAGGAGTTAATAGTGTATAATAACCTTAATGAATGCAACTCTTGATGCTTGTAGTCTTGACTAGAGGAGGGGAAAATTATATATATATTTTCAAACATGGAAAATGGGTATATGAAAGTAAGGATACTAGTAGGAAACATAGTAATCATGCTCATCTATGGGAATTCTTACCTATGACTAAGAAGAAGTTAACACTATAGAGAATCCATCTATGTAGGTATAAGTGGAAAGACACAAAGATGTTTTAGCCAATTTACAGAAAACAACATTTTTGGTGATGAAAAACATTCTATGCGAATTACTCATGTAGAGCTAGTAGGTTCTTATAATTGCATGCCCATGGAGCATCAATTTTCTTTTGGGAATTTAATATGGGGTAATGTAATGTAGCACCCATGGTTCCCTAGTTATCTTTGAGATCCTTCAATCACATCAGAATTTGTGAAAATATGTTGTAATGAGGATCATATAGGTGGCCTATTTTGATGACTGAACATTTTCATGGTACAAGGAATGTAGTTTGAAGCCTTTCCAAAATAATTTCATAGAAATGGAAAAAAAATCAACTTCCAAGCCTTTTCTTAATGATAGTACCAGTTTAAGTAGCACTGTGGAGTCTTGGAGCAGTTCCAACGATAACACTTTTCTTGTTTCATGCTTAATATTGCCCAAGGTTTGGGAAGAGTCAAGTCCAGTTTGCAACATGATGAGAACTACATGGTTGGAAATGGAAGAAGAAAAGTGAGTTGTCTCACTCAACTTGAGTAAGTTGGCCATATTTGTTTTTTTTTTTATGTTTATATCTTGTATTACATCATTTAGATGTTGAACTTGAGCTTGTATGTTGTTGATAGCTTAAGACAAAGAAATGACCATTTTCACCTCTTGAACAACTTTGTTAAAAGGCTATTATAAACATTAGCTTGGATTCACTAGAAGCAGAAAGCCTAATGTCTCCTAAACCAAATTAGATGAACTACTCCCAAATCAAGTGTGGAAAGATTAGGATTCCTTTTCCCACCAGTAAATCACCATCAATATTAGGATTCCTCTCTGTTGAAGTTGGGGTAAGGCTTTGCACCGTCACATGGAGTCTTGGAGCTTAATTCATGGCCAAACTAGCCAATCATCCGGTTCTTGTTCATGTCTGAATGATGTAATACATGATATAAATGTGTAGCATGATTGAGAAAAAAGGAAACCTAAAGGATTAGTGAAGATTGGACTAGAAAATGCAGGCACGATTATATAATGTTAGGATCTATTTACAACGAGTACAACAACACAACAACTGCTTTAGTTGCTGCCCTAACTTCCTCCATAGGTACAAAATCAGCAAAGGTATTAGAGATTGGAAACTGGTGTGTTTTAATGTTAAATTCCTTGTTTGGCTGGAATGTAACATGAAACATGAGGTAATGGGCATGTTCCCCAATTGTGGCTGTAAAGCACCTTTCATTCTTTGAATGCAAGTACACAATTGAGCTATTTTGTGAATAAGTAAAGAGAATTCTGAGATTTCAATGAATTTCGACTCTCTTTTGATGTCTCTAGCTTTTTTTAATGCATGGCAATATGTAGACTGTGGATACTAACATTAATTAACAAGGAGGCTTTGTATTTCCTTGAGAATACAGTATAGTAATTGCAGCAGTACAAGGCTCTAGATCAATTGCATAAATTTCATTCAAAGGTATCATTGTTTGATTAAATCCATTGAATTTCTAAGTTATGTAAGTGATTTCCTTTTGAGATAAAGTAGTAAAAAAGATACATAATAAGTGCAAGTTTCCTTTAAACCAAACCCTTGATATTTTAGAATATTAAATCCATTGAACTAACTATATGTATCATGAATTCTGCAACACTGACCTTTTCTACAATTTTTAATTTTCCATGACCTATGCCTATTTTGGTGATTAACATGGCCCAACCAAAGGCCTTTGATTTACCTTTTTTTTATTTAATTAGGATTTGGAGTTTTGTGAGTTTTTTAACGAGGTTTATCCCACACTCACTGGATAAGGTAAGTTGCATCAGTCCAAAGATTTTTTGTTTTGTTTTGTTTTGTAGTGTATGTAAGTGATTTCAAATATATATTGACTCAGGTAATAGTCTAGTTGTATTGAGGGTTTGGAATTGGGGACCAGGTTTTTGAAACTGCATAGCACATGCTCACATTCATGGTAAGGTTTCAACAACTTATGTTTGTAGGATGAACCTTGAGAGGAGACAATGAATATATTTAAAATAATTGATGAATGATGACAAGATGATACAAGCGATGAAGAAAAGGAGATTGATCAGAGTTAATGGTGCTTCTGTAGAGTGAAGGTTATATTGCTAAGATATGAAGCATTCAAAGTTAGATTCCTTATAAAATTTGAAGTATCTTGCCCCGAGTTCTTTGAAATGACAGTTTGGCGACTTGAATACTTGGCAGGACCAAATCACGTTGTTTTGGCTTGTGCCAGAATCCAGAGCTAGGTTTTTTGGATTACTGAACAACATACATTCATCTTCAATAAATTTATGACATACTAGTTGAACTCATTTTAGAATGCCTTCCTATTTTAACCACTCCCTTAATCTTCATTTCCTCCTTCAGGGTCCTGACCATATACTGCTTTACCATAAAATTACATTCTTCATGTACATTTAGGAACTGTTGACTATAGGCTTATGTTGGAATGTCCTTGGTACTTATAGACCACATCAGGTGCTAGCAATATCTCTCAGAAAGCATGGGTTGGTTCTATGGGCTTGGGATATGTTGGTAGTGAAGAAGTGTCTACCATGGTCAAAGCATATAAGGAGAGAAGAGAATTCTTAGTCCAAAGATTGCAAGCCTTGGAGGGTGTTAAATTATCAGTGCCTTGGGTATGCTTCGTTTTTCTTGAACACATGTCCTAGATTATGCACCTATGTAGTGAAATATTGTATTTTCTTATCACTTGTAAGAGTAACTTTGAAATGTTTTACTAAATTAGTTTCTTCTGATGAAGGGTGCCTTTTATTTATTTCTTGATTTTAGTTCCTACTATGGAACTGAAGTGGAAGGGTTCGGTGTTATCGATTGCTCTGAATCTCTCTGTTGTTTTTTCCTAGAGAAGGCACAAGTATGTGTAATTGTCAATAAATACTTTTTTTTTTCATTATAGTGAAGAGACCATTTAGAGTTGATACAATTATCTAGTATCATTTCACTCATTTTTACATGGTCGGGAGTTGGGGAAAACATAGTGTTGTCTGAAATTTATATAACTTGCAATTTTAGTATTCTCGCTACTATTGTATATTATTTATTAGGTGGATGATGTGTTGAAGCTTGTCATAAATGCAGGTTTCCCTTGTCCCAGGAGATGCTTTTGGCAATGATGACTGTATTCGTATTTCATATGCTGCATCCCTTGACATGCTTAGAACAACCATAAACAATATAGAGAAGTCCATGTTGCTTCTGCGCCCTGCTGCTCCAACATCTAAGGAAAGATAACTACGAAGTAATATTTAGTGATTTTGAAGGGAAATAATGTTTCACATTCTTGGAATTATATTCTCACCATATATCTTGAAATGTCCTGAGTGGCCAGACTTTCTCTATAAAGAATACTGTAAAAAATGTCCAAGTTTAGGTAGAAGTTGAATTGAATGTTTTAGCCTTCTCAAGGTGTCAAAAATTTTGTATTGTTGTTATATGTGTTCATTTTAGCAATGTTTGTAGTAAAAGTCAGTTTCTTGATTTGGTGATTAAAGGTCCAGGACCTGGGCTTCTAACCTCTTGTTTGAAATGATTGTGTAAGCAATTCTATTAATGCCACTTTTATTATGAGATAGCAAGTTGTTGATTGCTATGCCCATTTTCTACAATGATTGATGCAACTTTAGCTTTGATATATAATGCACATTAAATATTTCTATCCTAAAATAAAGGAGAAGACAAAATGCAGAGAGAACCAAGCCAATTCTCTCCATACAAAGCTTTAGTGGACAACTAGAAATAAAATAGCAAGGTCACAACAAAACATTGTATCCTGTATAGGTAGACTACTATATTGTGTGAACTTTCTACATGTTGTGACATTAAAAGCATAGGGGCAGTAGACCTAGACTCAAATGATGAACATTTCTAAGTCACCATAACCAGGAGGGTTTACTACCAGAGGCCGAACAAAGATAAAGAACAGAATAGTTAGAATAATAATCAGTAACCCAGATTAAAGTATGTCCAAACAAAACATGAGTTAAGAAATGCAAAAATGAAACCCGGTACAAGGGAAATGCATTCAACTTAGCTTAGCTGGAAATTAACAAAAAAACATTGAGGACATAACATTGGATTAGGTAAAGCAACTATGAAACAAAGATACTTTCTATGGTTCCATGTATATTTCATGATCCTCAAAGACGAGTTTGGGACTTAACCAGAAATCACATTTTACTTCATCTTCAACAAGGTAAGACAAGTTTGGGATTTAACCAGAAATCACTTTTTACTTCATGTTCACCAAGGAAAGACAAGTTTGGGACTTAATCAGAAATCACTTTTTATTTCATATTCACCAAGGAAAGACAAGTTTGGGACTTAGTTATAAATCACTTTTTACTTCGTGTTCACTAAGGCAAGGTTGGGGCTTTACTAGAACTGTTTTGATTGGATGAGACTTATGCTGACGAGATTTAGTTGAGCACTTACATAAGTATTGCATTCAAATAAATTGGATTCAACTAACATGCTTTTAACATTTTTTGATAGAAGTTTAAGTACCTTACTATTGGCCATTGATGTCCTTGAGACATCCTTAACAATCTGAGATAAACTGAGGGATCCCTAGTTGTCCCATGGAAGGCTATATGCTTCCAAGAGCCTCATTGGCCTACAATTTTAAATATAAAATGGAAAAAGAGAAGGTTTGGCTTACAACTTAAATCTTTTTACTACAACTTGTTGGGTGCAAGAGAACAAGGTAACCTTATGATTTGGATACTTTCACTAGCTTCAACAAGATGGTTGTATTTCAGTGAAGTCTTACATCATATTTTTATCTTGCATAGAAAATTAAAAGACTTAAAAATTCATTATCCACCCTCTTAACTCTTGTCATTCCTTTTTCACTGCCCCTTAAATTTTTTCCCTAGTCCCCAACTGTGTCGAAGCATGTCCCCATGTCCCTCCATTCTTGAACCTTGGTGAGCATATATGATGTTCCACCATTACATGAGCTTAGATTTACTTAGGATAGACTCTAGTCTTTTAGAGAAGTTGTAAAATTTCCTTCATTCCCTATTCCACGATGAGTTGTTTTGAAATTTGAATAATAGCACAAATTTATTGCAATCATAGTAATGGACCTCTCACTTGATAAATGTCTACAACAAATCCATTGATCTTTTGTTCACAACGAAGGTGTAACATGATACTAGTGGTTACAAAATAGTGTTTTCAAGGTCTAAAGAATGAGAGCTAACTTGGCTATATTGATTGCTAAGAAAATCCATGCGATTTGAATTCCCTCATTGTGAGTCTCATGTAATCAAATAATTTAAAGGAGTTAATTTTTTCTAAAGCTATATAAGTAAGAATATCGTTGATACATGACTTAATCTATGAATCCATAACAATATCTTATGATTGTCGTTTGTGCCTTGTTAAGACTTTCAAAGAACCATGAACTAACTGTCAAGTTACAAAACAAAGCATTGTTCTAATTTTACCAATATGATTCATAATTCTTTGCTATGAGAAAACATACTGAGATGAAGGACTAGGTAAATACCTATCAAGACGAACAAAAACCCTAGTAATTATTCACCGCCAAAGCCTCGTGCAACACCTTCCGAGTGGGTTGGGATAACCGTAACAAATTCTAATTTATGTTGCTCTGAACAGGTGGCTCCACCATTGGCATCTCTTGTCCTTTTTTTCGTTCCGTCGAGGGGGGAAAAGCACGAAGATTCAAGATATGAAAGGTAAACCGGGCCCCAAGGAATTAGAGTTTTTCGGGATGGTATAAAGAAGAACCTTTCACTCACTAGACTCTGTAGTTCTCATGAACCAGAAAAGTAACAAAGCTTTGATTTTAACCCAATGAATATATGGGCAAACCCCATACAATTTATACCAGGTGGGAGGGCCAAAATTCTCTCAAAAATTCCCTTGTTCTTTGGAAATCGGGAAAAGGGAAGATTGTAGCTACCTAGTGCCCATACCATAAAATTAGGGAGAATTAAACCATAAACCCCAATTTTACCAAATGGCAGGGCGAAGAAGCTATCAGAAATTCCCATACTTCTAGAAATTTGGCTAATGGAAGCTTGTCCCTCCAAATTTCAAGGGAAAAATATATATTTTTTCCCTCTATCCCTCCTAAAAACACAGGCTAACCTTGTACACGATTTTTCCCCTAAAATAAATTATGGGCTAATGATATAAGTTTTAAAAAATCACTCTAATACAAAATATTCGCCCAATAAAAAATTGGAGGCCCCTTAATTTCGCCCATGAACGAAATTTCTCCCCTAAAATCATCTATGTAGATGGCCAAATGCACTGTAAAGAGAGTCTCAAGGGAAGAGTGAGCTCGTCAGAGCATCAGGTGGAAGAGGGGAGTGTTGCAAAGGTGTTGGGGCTCTCTTGGCTTGGACATGAGATAAATGGTTCCATACAGCCTCAAAACTCTAGCAATCTCAAGATGCCTCATTATGTATGGTCACAAAAGGAATAGAGGGGGTGGTGTTATCAGTGGGTGATTTGTCTTCCTTTCACTTTGTCCCCTTGGCACGAGGAAGTCCAACCAGGGAGGAGAATTGGAATTGGATGTTGGTGGAGAGGGGTTTCATTTATGGCGCATAGTGCATGCAAGGGAAGAAGGAGCATGCAGAAATGTGGGTGTGGGGGTGATCGTTCGACCTCTTCCTTGAGGTCATAGAAGGTGGGAACAAGGGCAGAATATGAGGTGACCATCGTGGAATTCCAATTTGAAGACAAATGATTAGACAAGGCCAAGGAGGTTGTTGAGGAGGTTGAGGCAGTTTTGGTTGTGAAAAGGAATCACACTTCAGATGCCAAAATATTGGAGGAGGTTCAAGAATGGGTTGAGGACCCCATCCATTCAAGAACCAGAGACACAACATATTTTAGGTTGGTTGAAAATACAAGTTTGTGAAAATCTTGATTGCACATGTGTTGGTAAATGTGAAGGTCAACCAACAAGACATCCTCCACTCCCTTCGCATCTTTGAAGGGAAGTTTGAGGTCGTTTGTGGGGGTGGTCTTTGGGGTTAAAATTAATGTCTCGAAAGCTCCATTGTAAGATGGCAAGGGAAAAAGGGAAATTGGGTCTACTAGCTCGGATGGAATGAAGGAAGATTGAATTAAGGTTGACATGGATGCTTAGAAAATGAAGCAGACTAGTGAGGACTATGAGGATGTTGATCTAATCCTCAAAGTGGACGCAAAGGAAACCCTTCTTCTTCCAAGTGTTGGGTGATTGGTGTGATTTTTCTATAGTATTTTTTCCTTAAAATTCTATGACAACTATAATCCTATATTAATATGAGACATAAAGACAGCTTTGAGACTTATCATATTTTTTATGACAAAATTTAGGAGAAACTTGATTTCCTTTGTTAACAGACCTCTACCAAAATATAATTGTATTATTATGTGATTAATAAAAATGTAATGTATTTTGTTTATATATATATATATATATAATAAAAATAAGATAATAATAAAAAACCTCATTTATGAAAATCATTTTTTTTATTTTGTCACTCCATCTCAAGTTAACAATAAAAATATTTGACATTAAAAAATAATATAATAATAAAAAACCTCGTTCATTGAAATCATTTTTCTTATTTTGTCACTTCATCTCAAGTGAAGAAAGTTAAATTAAAGTTTTCCACCTCTTTTTAAAAAAAAAAAATACTTTGTAACAATTTATTTTAAAGTTGTGAAACTCTTTAAACACTAAACTCTTCATAATAGTTGCTATCATGGTCATTTGATCAATTCAATAAGTTCATGGAGTCTAGAATGATACTTAGGTGTATTCTTACTGATTGATTGAAGTTCGAGCTATTACATAGAATTTTGTTTTGGTTAAAAATTTAATGTCATATATATAATATGAATATATTATGTAATAGATGAATTTATTTTTAATATTGAGACATAACATTTTTTTTTTAAACATTTGGTTTTTTTTAGTAAAAGGTTAAATTGTAATTGGAAATGGTATATGATATTATATATGGAACAAAGGTTAAATTTAATTAAAAAATATATGATTTTATTGGAGGTAGCCTTGGTAATGACTACAAGGGAAATTAGCTTTATTGTGAATACTATATAGGATGAAATTGTTTTTTGGTTGTCTTGGAGTAAGATCTAAAACTACTTTTTATTGGCTAAGAGATCATCTTCCTCAGGCACAAAGAAACATGTTAATGACCCAAGACCTGTTACAAATTACCAAAGATTTATTTTAGATAGCTTGATTTTTCTTATATAACAATTATGAATCAACTGATATTCAAAAATATTAGTCAATAATTATCCTCGATTTTTCTTATATAACAATGATGAATCAACCGATATTAAAAAATACTAGCCAATAATTATCCTCACTATTAATTATCCATTAAATTATGATAAATTTTATTACCTTAATACAATTAATAATAATAAATCAATAAACAAATTCTCCTTCAAAATATCATTTCATCATTTCAATATTGTGATAAAAAAACTTATACAAAATATCCTTGGTTCACGAGGTAAGTTTATTCATCTTTCAATTCTTATGTATCCATTTTCTAAAGCCAATTAATTGACCTAAAATGGCTTGAAAGAATTTAAAGGTCCCCTCAGAGGGGCCACACACAAAAAAACACCACCATTCTATAATGTAGCCATCAATCATTTTTTAAAGATTTTGATTGAACTTTATTTAGATTTCGTTTTTCGATTGATTGCCCAACCTTTATCTTAGCATGTACTTTGGTAGGTGTTTAAATGTACTTTTCAATACATTATTTTCTTTCTAATGCATTGATGGAAGAAGACCCAATCAATGAGATGCATAATTACAACCATTATATACCATTACTATGGCCAACATTGAAGGGGTAGCACTAAAAATATGTGACAAAAGTACCCATTCGAAGACCAATGACCAAACTAAAGTGTGAGAGGGACTTTTCTAGAGAGTGTGAGAGGGACTTGTGACCATACAAGACCAATGACCAAATGAGGTGAGCAAAAAGCATTTAAAGGCCCTAGCTATCTATAAATCTTTCGTTGTCATCCTTTGGTAATATATGTGAATCTCAACGACGAAAAATATAAGATGTACTTTAAATGAAGTACATATATCAAACTTGAAGACCCTATCTAGAAAATTGATTACATCCTCAATTAAATATGATTGTTGAGAACAATGATTAAATAAAAGTTTGATCATATAATCTATACTTTCAATTCCGTTAACTATGATTTTTGTTTTCCTATTAATTAATTGATGGGTTGAGACATTACAAAGTATCCACGGGATTGAATCAATGATAAATGGAAATTAAATTCCACACCGACCAACTACACTATTATCCAGAGTTAATTATGAAATCTAACTTAACCAATCTTATTTGTATTTGGACCAACATCATGAACACATAATTGGAATTTAAACCAACCAATTTAGAAGTGAGTTTAACTGCCACATGTAACCATAGAAAAAATATAGCTATGCACATTTGAGTGTTTGAACTAATGGTGACGAGATTAGTATTAAGCTTTGTTTGAAAAACTTGAGCCTCTTGGAAACAATATACATTTTGTATGTGACACAAGTTAATCTTGTTTTTTGAAAAGTATCTTTGGGATTGTAATGTTGACGATAATTATTTATATTTTTGGGCTATTTTATATAGTGGTTGGTAGAGCAAATGTATAAAATTATATACTATAATATAATTGTGTTAATTTTTTTTTTAGAAAAAAAAATCATACAATAACAACACAACACGGTTGTAGAAACTTCCAATACATACATAATATTGAAAAACAACATTAATTGAAACATCTTGATCACACCCATGAATAGATTTAGTGGTCAGACTTGATGGTTGGACAAGACACAAAAACATACGTGAAAACATAATGGTGAATTATAGCATATTAAACAAAGTACATGTAGTAAAAAAAAATGTACAAATGTATGGTGAATTATATCATACTAAACAAAGCACATGTAGTAAAAGAAATGTACAAATGTTGAAGTAAACTTTTTTTGGTTGAACTACATGCCACATGAAATGTATGAGTATGCATTAGATAATCAATATTCTATCAAGTTTATTCATATTTTTCCAAATACAGCCACTCGCACAGATCCAAATGTTTTTTCCTTCTGATGACTATTCTGGCGATGTTAGGACCAACCAATATTGCAGATGCTGTTGGCGCGGATCTCGAGGTCGTATGAGTATGCATTAGATAATCAATATTCTATCAAGTTTATTCATATTGAAGGTTTTAAAATTACTCAAAAGTTGAGCAATATTTTATTTGGAAATAAATATTCTATTAAGTTTATTTATATTGAAGGTTTTAAAATTGCTTAAAAGTTGATCAATATTTTATTTGGAAATGAGGTGAGAGGTGTATTTTGATATATCTATGGATATAGATATTGGAAGACATATTTTAATTACATATGGATATGGATATGGATATGGATATAGGGATTTTAGAAGCCATACAAGGTGAGAGCTTGATATAGTCTAAGTATGACTTCAGCAAGCAAAATTACAATGGTTTTCAAAGGTAGAGGAAAATGGAAGTTTAATGTGGATTAGTAGGTGAAAAGTGAATAATATATTAAGACCATCATATTAATAGTATAAAAAGGAATATAAAAAATGTAAAAAAAATGGATATCTAGAATATATAGTGAAAATATGGATGTTTTAAATTGAAAAAGTATATTAAGAAAGGAGTCCACAAATGGGTTTTAAAAGATAGAAACAAAAGTAAAAATATTCTTTAATATCACACACAAAAAAAAATGTTATATAATAAGTTTACTTAAAAAAAACATAATTAAATGAGAGAAAAAAATACTAATAAAAATTGTTAACAATATAATGAACAGTACAATTAAAAAAACCTATAAAACTCAATAAAAATTCTTCGTTAAAAAAAAATAAAAAACTCAATAAAAATCCTTCATTAAAAAAAAAAAAAGAAATAAAAATTTTCAACTAACTAGACCTAATAACCCACAAGAACAATATACAACATTTAACAAACTAAGCATAATGTATTTATCTTCATCTAACTTCAATTATTTGCATAGCAACCTTATCCTTATACAAACTTCCATATCAACCCTGCCCTATAATATAAACTCCCTTAATTAATTAAAATCATGCCATGTGAATAAAAATAAATGTTAATTAAGATCATGAATTAAAATAAAAATATAAAAAAAAATACACACACAATTTTGAAGTTAATTAAGATCATTTCATCTGTTATTAATGTAAGAGCTCTATAAGTAGCACAAACAATGCACACAAGTTTAAATAATGTGCATTATTCTTCATTTGCACCTTACTTAATATCATCACTCGCTACAAAGATTTATCACACAATGCACAAGCTTCGTCACATATTATTGAAATGATAAAAATTTCCCTATTACATAAAAACATCCAGTTTACAACTTGTTTTTATAATGATTAAAATATCTTTGCCATTGTTAATTTAAAAAAATTAAAATACAAAACATACATAATTATATTTTTAATGTTCTTATTGTACTTGTGAATATTATAGAACAAAATAAAGGAAATAATTATCTTAGTAAATTTTACTTGCTTTTTTTTTTTTAAATATTATTAGTTGTGTAATTAATTCTACTTCCTAGCCATGATATGGCATGGCTTTAAATTGCTCAAACTTTATGATCTTGATGTAGATTCATTTAAAGTGTTGTTTAATTTTTATTTTTTCTTTTTAATTTGAAACATTTTTCTTTGTTGTTTTTCACCATAAGGAACATTAGGAGGGGATCTACATTTGGTTATTTTTCTTTAGCAACTTTATTTGCAAGATTGTTGTTAGGTTTTCTTGCTTTCTCTTCAAATTTTTCTATCATGGAGGAATCGTCTTGATTCAAGTGGTCATTCAAGGACATCTAAAAAATGGCGTTAATTCTAAGTCCTTTTTGAGTCTTGAACTTTTTCCCTTTTTCTTGAATACTTAAAATGGATAAATGTGTCAAAAGTTACAATCTCAACAAATCTCAACCATAATTTCATGTTAAGGTTAGGATTATTTCTTATTATTGTTTTTTCCTCCTAGGTTCTTGTTGGCATTTATAAAATATAGTTTTAACATCTTGTTAGGGGCTTTTCTGAATGAGTATAGCCAAGACATATATTCTCAAAGATAAGATACCACAATTCTAGCTAGTTTGTATTGCTTTGCCTATTACAATGTTTTCATTATTTCCTTCATTAATAGAGTTTGGGTTTCACTATATTACTATGCTCTTTACAATATCTTTATGTTATTTCTCCTTTTATTTCCATCTTCATTTTATTCTCAACATAATCTAGATCAGTGGTAGAGAAATTTTCTCTAACCATGCTTGGTGAAGACTTCCCTTGCTGACCCAAGTGGTCTCCCATGGTGGACGAAAAGAAAAATGATGGAACATAAGATCCTACCAATATGTTGCCTGAAGAAGCCTTCGCATGATGGAGGAAAAAGATGGTGGATAATTTCTCCCATATCCTTTGATGATCCCTTATGGTGATGGAGGCACCTTCGAAAAGTAGTCAGTTCAAAGGTATGACACCCTTCAAGGTACAAGTTAACTTTTATATTTCTTTGTTTGAAGGTAAGATAGACGCAAATTATTTGGAGAAATGGGTAAGTCTACTAGAGGGTTATTACTCTATTTAAATTTATTCCAACAATGAAAATCTCACC
>ML784538.1:365571-408945 GCA_009831015.1 Picea engelmannii | reverse complement strand
ATCTAGACTAAACTTAATCCTAAGCTTCAATCGCCTTAATCAACACTTCAATTTATTCCCGGAAATTAATATTATTATTAGTGTTAATTAATTAGTCACTAATTTACTTAATCCTTCCTATTAATTTAATTATTATTATTATTTTTTTTCTCCAAGGCACATACATGGTGCGTTGGTGTTTGGTTGTTCCTTAAGGCTTAGGTAGTGGGTGGTGGTCAGGGGTTCAAAACCCATAGACTCCATATCACCCCTCCTTTAAATTTTATTTTCTTTTACAATCAGTTTAAATTTATTTATTTAATTTTAAATCCCTAATTCGAAATAAAACCTGCTTTATTTAGTTTACTTACTAATCACCTAGCTAATCCTTAATTCAATTAACCACTTCAATTAATTAATCCTCCTAATTATTCTCATTTAATTGATTGATTAACTATCACTAGTAAATGTATTTAGATTTAAATACTATTGTTATTATATAATTAATTTTTAAAAAATTAAATAAATTTTTTTAATATTTAATATTTAATATAACTTAAACATTAATATTTTGATATTTAATTTTTTTAACCTTATTTTATGTTTAATTTAGGTTAAAAAAAAAAATTAAATAATAAATGAATTAAAAAAAATCTAGAGTCGGGTAGTGGGTCCTCGCATGAGGCCCACATGCCCCCTCCTTCCTGCTTGCTCTTCATACCTAACCCTAAAACCCTACACCTGCCATCTCTTCGAACCTTACACGTCCTTCCTCTGCTGCCTCCTTCTCATCCACCGAGACCTTCCTCGCATCATTCTTTCTTCACCACAGATCTTGCCTTTGCTCTGTTCAGAGGTTCCAAGAATATCGCCCACCATGGCTCACATCCTCGCCATTGTTCTAAGCACTTTGCTAGCACTGGCCATTGCTGTATCTGCTACCAGATCGTTTGAAGAAACAAAGTATATTGATATGGTCACTGACAAGATCCAGGACCTGGAGTCCAGTCTCTTTAAAATCTTGGGAACCAATCCCAAGTCTATACAGTTTGTGGAGTTCACTCTCAGATATGGCAAGAGGTATGATTCAGTCCGCCAGCTTGTGCACAGATTCAATGCTTTTGTGAAGAACGTGGAGTTTATCGAGTCAAGAAATAGCATGAACCTTCCTTATACTTTGGAAATAAATGGTAATTTCACCCTCTTTTAGAATTGTTTTATCTGTACTCAAAACCTGGATAATAGTCTAAAATTGGTGGCAATTAATCACATGGGCGGTGCTTAATCCCGTCAGGAGTAGGATGCTTTGCCTAGAAATTAGGAGAATCTTTAAGGGTGTTTTTTTTTTAAGCCCTGGTGGTTAGGAAAGAAGGGGCTTTATGTGGCGCTGCTAAATCAATTGCAGCGTCAGGAGTATAATCTATTTGCTAAAAGTGAGAAGATAATGTTTTTGGGGATTTCCCTATCCCCTGTCCCTAGTGGATAGGGAAGAATGGGCTATGAATTCTCACAGCTGCCTATATGCACCAGCTGACACTTGGATAACTAATTTTGGTTGAGTCTAAATGAATGGTCTAGTTTCGCTTTCTTAAAACTCAGCTAAGCCCTTCTTTTTTTCATGGGAGAGACCACCTTTTCCGGCCAGAAAACAAGGGCAGAAAAAGGGAGAATATTTTTGAGCAGCATGGATTTGGCTTCCGATAAAAAAAAAACCTAATAGCGGTAGCAGTAGCAGGATGTAGTTGTAGAAACTACACCCTAACGTAAGTCCATGCCAAAAGATTAAACCAGGGTTTTGGGCGAGGCGGTTAATAAGCATGCATTCCCTGTGTAGAATTGAGCTTGCAAGGCGGAGACACGCCAGAGGTGTAAACTTGCAAGGGTATACACACCAGAGGCTCCAAAGAGATTCAAACTTATCTTTGCACTTTAAACATAAGTTTGATACGAAATTGTGGTATTTAATGATGCACTTGAGTTCGATTGAATAATCATAGGGGAATGGATATGTGAGTTTGCAAGGATTTAGTAAAACAGTAATTGAACCAGCATCTATTCTCATGGGGAAGTGAAGCTGCAAGGCTTTACTAAAACAGTAGCGTTGAGAACCTTGGTCTTTTCAATGACTTTTTTTTTTCACAATCTATTATAAAATTTGTTTGATTTTGATTTTCTTTTGAAATTGATTATAAATTTTATTTGATTATGGTTTTTAACTGATTAAATCAAAGATTTAAATAAATTCATATTTATTAAACATCAAGGTTCCAGATCCAACAAAGTTGAAAAAAAAGATGAAAGTGAATGCACAGAGTACTACTTTTAGAATGTTCTTTTCTCTTTAAAGATAGTATTAACTGCTTCATGATCAGCTCGTTGGAGAATCCCCTAATGCTAGACGATGTCGACGTCAACTGCGACTCGGAACAGGGATCTAGTAACCCTTTCGAGCTACAAATTATGGATGAAGAACAAAAATGTACAACGGAGGTTAGATTGAGAAAATGGACAGCTGAGGTTTTATGGAAAACTGGCATTATCTAATTGGCTTGCTAGATGAAAGTCTAGAAATACTTTCTCATAATATAAACGCAAATTTGGCATAATATAATTTTGATTTATTTTTGGTCAAATTGAGTTATTTCAATTTTGTGCAAAACACATGTATTTTCAAACAAACATATACATATGTATACTCGCTCACCCTGGAACCGATCTGCACAGGCATGCTATTTACATAAGCTGAACATTAAACGCAACATCCAATGCATTCTTTATCCAAGAATATGCATAGATACCGGGACCCTCTCATTAATCCTATATAAATGTAACAACCCTAGTTGTATTCATAATTCACTTGTTTTACTTTGGTAAATTTGTTTTTACATTTTCAATATGTATTTCTTTTATATTTATATTTATGTTAAAATTTATGTGTTTGGTTTGCAGGTTAGGCGTAGCTGGAGTTGGAGCTAGGAATTTGGCCCTTAAGGCTCAGATTTATCAAATTTTTGGGTGGGTACAATTCCATTACTAAATTGGGTAGGCGGGTAGGTAGGTAGGTAGGCCCTTGGTTCCAGATTTTGAACCAAGGCTCTGATACCATTTGTAGTGGCCAGTAAGAGAAAAAAAAAATCAACAAGCCTAGTAAAAAAATCCTTACAATTACGCATAAAATTTCTAACAAAGAATTTCTGAGTGCGTAAATAATTCATTAACTTCAAATAAGCATATAAATTTCAGCAGAATTTAACATTTAACTACAGCATAAAAATAACTTAGCCATTTCACAAACAATTTACCTGGTTCTGATGCTAATTTATGTCGCCTTGTTGCCTTGTTGTTGCCTTCCTGCTGCCTGATGCATAGACCAACACTGCGCAAACCTACTATCCTCCCTACCAACTAGGACAACTACCTAGCTCCAGGATATCATATGGATATCCTGGCCCCCGTGCCCAAAACCTCCAGCAAACCGGTGCTTGTACTGATCCAATCCGACTCCAAAACTCAACTCCCCTCTCTGCAAATCTAGGAGAGCCCCCTCAAACAATCCCAATCTCCCGTAGAATGATAATCCCATAGAAAAAATGATTCCCCCTTCGTAAACCTCCTTCCCCTCCATATCCTTCCTTCACCACCTCTTGCATTTACTTCCTTACCTACGCATAGTTAATGCCCCTTATCCTTTCATTTATTATTTTATCCTTTCGTAATTAATATCTTATCGCTTTCCGTGTATGTAACCTTTTTAACAATATAATTTATTAACCCCCTTTTATTTCTTTACTTAATTAATTAATGAGTTAATTAATACTTAATTAATCCTTGACAATCATGAACAAGTAATTAATAATAATTAATTAGTTAAAGTTATTTAAGAAATAATTATTGTTTAGCTAACTTTTAGGACAATTAGATTATTAAATTAATTACAATTAATAATCCCATACATCTATTTAAGCAGGGTCATTACAAAGGCAGTGTTTGAATGAAGAGCAAATCTATCATAGCGATGGTGTGAGTGTTAAAAGGGTCCCACACATATTTTGTAATGTTAAACTTTGCTCGTTTGTAATTGATTGTCGTAAAAACGAGAGGAGCACACACGTTTCGAGTGCGAATACCTCAAGGTGATGGCCTGAGTTGATATAATATTAAATATTACAATAATTAAATACAGTTTCTAGAACCTTTTCAGAGTTGACCATTTTAGAGTTGACCATCAAAAAAATGAGAGGATCATGCACGATTAGACTCCAAAGGGTTCGAAGTACCACTTCGAAGATTTTGGAGTACCACTCTGAAGAGTTCAGAGTACCCCTCCGAAGAGTTATGAGTATGATAGCTCAAATATTACAAGGTTATAAATATATAATATTGCACGTGGAGGTTTGAAATATCTTGAAATAATATATAATATTAAATATATTTTAATTCCATTTTTTCCCCATATATAAAATCATGTGAAGATTTCAGTGCGAAGTCATAAGCCATGATCTATGATTTATATGCTAATCAAGGTTATTTAATCTAAGTTTATTACAATTTAATTAATTATATCATAACATAATATAATTATGTTATAATATAATGTTGTAGTCTAAACGTTCTACATTTTGGTCCTTCTCCAATGATATTTTCTGGGGATATTTGTTCGAGATATGGTGAGAAATTGTTGGATCTACAAATTTGAGTTGTTAATTTTGTATAATCCAAGTGCACCAGAGGTTTTTTAGCATGTTGAATCCATTTCTGCATTAAAAAATGAATTTCAAACAACAAAAACCAGTAATTTCGTGCAGATTTATGTGGTCGGATTCCGACGAAAAGGACCAAAACATAGAATAGTTAGACAACGCCTAATATAATTAATTAAATTTTGAGATAATCATAATAAGAGTGGTATTTAAATTAATACCAAAAAAAACCTTGTTGGGACATGGAATCCCAGAGAAATGGAGAGAAGGTAAATCCTCATTAATTATCGGGTTAGTATATTAGGCTAAGTAAAAATGTATTTACGGGGGTAATTAATTAGTGAAATCTAATTATCCCTAATGAGGTTTAAATAATTGAATACCAAGGAGTGGTATTTTAAGAAAATATTGACTAAGTAACTTAATCAATTTATAGGAAAAGGATACATGTCAATCTTTGGTTATGCGAGCCTTTGTACCCTATGGTGACGTGGCACATCGTGATAGGTCCACATGTCAAGTGGATATTGAGCCACGTGTCACAACAAGAGACAAGTACACAGTGGCAACAGTGACTAGGGAGGCAGGTGAGATTCAATCTTAGATGTAGATCTCGAAGGGCCCCAAATAAACTAAGTGCAGTTGGAACATGAGAAGGGTTGTTAAATGTTGTGTGAGTTGGTGAATCCGAAGTAATCAAGGTCGTTGGATCTGTAGGCAAGATCCATTGGAGTGTGTATAGTCGAAGAGAGTATGTCGGTGTGGATTAGGTGTGGGAAATCGACTAACTCTGATGAGAGGACTTCGATGAAGAAACAAGTCTCTGAACCAATGGGTGAGGGACAGATGGGTCAGGTGGCAGATTCCAGGTCAATGCCATGTCGAATGGCACTAGTGAAGGGGAACTGTGTGGCTTCCACATGGAACTAAAGATGAACTCAATAAATGAAATTCCAAAAACTTTGGGAGACTGTAACTTCTGATCCAAAGCTCAGTTCTGATCATGGACACAATCGTTGGGAAACTCTTGATGAGAAGAAAATGATGGTAGCCTCTATAAGAGGTTTTGATATGATTGAGGAAAAGTGAAAAAAATAATACCCCATCCCTTAAAAAGGTACTTAGGGGGTTGGGTGTGTTACACAAGGACTTTGAGTGACACATGGTTATAAAATATTGTAGTGGCCTACATAGGAACATCAAAGAAAAAATATAGTTTCTAGGAATCTCTTCATGGAGAGTCACTTAACAATATGTTGTTAAGATTGACCAAAAGTTTTGGTAAGAGGGTAAGAGATAGTTTGGGTTTGAAAATAAAACACAACCAATATTCAATAATACTCAGAGGGGGTGAATCAATATTGCACATATTTTAACCACTTTTTCTCTTTACTAATCATCACATAATTAATCATAAGAAATTCCAAGAATTATATATATCAATAAATCTCAACACAAAGATGTGGTAAACAAATATTTTATGTGGAAACCTAACAAGGGAGAAAACCACAAATTTTTTTCTTATATTTAAACAGGAATTACATTCTGTATAGGCTTCAACTTATGAGGGACACCAATCCCTACAATAAGCACCTACTTACAGTCTGTAGAAACCAATCTTCCAGGCACCAACCTGTAAAGAGGATGAGGACATCGATCCTCTCCCTTTCTCCACCATGCCACCCTTAAATTATCTTCCTTTTTTTCTCTAACATCCTTGATCCTAGGAGCTTCAGAGCTTCTCTTCACCCAATCCACTGCTCCTACACTCTTCACTCTTCCATCCTTACTCTATTTCCACACACTAGAACTGAATTCACACATAGTTATTTATACATTCTATACCTTCATGAATTTATCCACATGAAAAAGTATGTTCATGAAGTTGAATCCAGACCTCCTCAAACCGGGCTGCAACCCTCCTTAGAAATGTGTCTTCAGTTTCCTTTATTTCACACCATTTGTTTTCTAGATAGATCATGAATCATGACGCTCAACAACCATATGATCTTCCATTAGATTAACTCTCAACCATCGATATGTTCTCTGTTCACCAAAATACACAACACGTCCTCGTGGTTTAGTATCCATCTAATTTGGTCCTTGATTGAGTCTCCACTTGTCGATCTATTCACTACCCATCAATACACGCAATGCAATCACAATGCATAATGGTTGTCCAATACAGACCTCCGTTTAATTACAACCGTTGATCTACTTAGCATATCAGGACCATTGGGTCTTCATCTTACAACCACTGTCTGATCATATCTTGGATTGATATTGACTGTTGATTTATCCATTATCTTCATCTTACAACCACTATCTTAGCATGGATTCACAGGTCCAAGGCGTCTACATTCAAACCTTCGCAGCCACTAGAATGCACCTTTTGAATTCCACCGCACTCATATTTCACCTGCACTTAGATGCATTTCCAAGCATTTCATGATGAGTCTATGAAACATCATGAGCCATCGGATATCTCACCCTCTGGACTGTTTGATCTGAGACACTTGATGACCTTTTGGGCCTTCAAATCTCTCACCCTTTGCATTTTCCAATCTACTCCTTATACTTAGAAAATTTCTCATGGTTCACTGTGCTCCATGATCTCTTGTTAGTTATTTAATCTTGATACTTAGTCAATTCTCAAGATTTCACCGTGGGTCGCAGGTCTACAACATTTCCACTGATTCTTGTGGCCTTGTTAGTCGATCGATTCTTGACACTTAGTCAATTTTTCAAACTCCTATGTGGGTTCGTTGTAATATCCCTCGGCCAAACCCAATTGTAAATGTAATGTAAGTGTACTTAAGCTGGTGAGTTGTTTTGACATCATTTTGTAATGCACCTTTCATGGCATAGGGCACGCATGTATTGTGCAGTAAAATGATGTAGTGTGCACATTCCTGGATACCGTGCACAGTAACTAAAGTGTGTGCAGTATGGAGGTCAATGAGCCTTGTGTATGTGATATATGTTATAGGCTGGTGAGCCAGTTATTATAAGTTGGGATGCTTATATTTTGGAATTAGGCCAGAGCGCCTAGATGTTAAAGGCTAGTGTGCCCATTTTGTAAATCTCTCATGATTAATATAAAATACATCGTTGCACATAGATCAAACATGATAAAATAGATGGGGGATTGAACTCCACCAGTTAGGGAAAGGGAGGGACAAAAGTTAAGGGAAAGGGCTAAGCTAGAGAGCTTAAGCCAAAAATGAATATTATATTAATATTTCTTAAAACATAAAGTATGGACAATTATTTTATCCTAAGTTCTAAGGTTGGGGACAAGTGGACCAAAGTAGCTTCCAACATGGCAAGTGTCAAGTTGGGGACATGCATACATATCGTGGGGACTTAGTTCATTTTCACACTTCCCCATCATTCGGACGATCATCTCTCCCATGATTCCTTCCATCATTCAATCATCCAGTCAATGTTTCCACGACCATTTTTCACTCACACAGTCAATTATCCTTCAGACATTCATTTCATAGTATATGAACCTGTTTCCATAACCATTTTCTATTGGTGTACCTGGTTATCTTGGGAGTGGGATTGAAGAAGCGGGTTGTCAGGCCCGTGGAAAATTGAAGAGGCAGGTTGTCAGGCCCTTGAGCAATTCTCTGAGTGAGAGAATTGCTAGGAATTGATTTCCTAAAGGTGCTAAACTACAACTACAATGCTCTGAGACTTCCTGTCCAGCCTGTTGTTGAAGCCCTGGAAGGGAAGTGGGGCAGTCGAAGGATTGTTGAGCAGAGAAGGGTCACACTTCCTTGGGTGGGACAGGCATGTGTGGAATGAGAGGTTGTAGGCTATTAGTTGAGTGAGAACCTGAGATAGAGTCTTTCTTTTTGTCTATGAGCCTTTAGCTTGTTTAGGAATCCCTTTACCTAGGTGGAGTTTAGTCCCATCTCGAGGGTGACTCACTGTTGAGAGTGATGAACAGTGTAGTCTAAGGCTGGGAGGTTCGTGGACGGTCTGTACGCAATTGGTGACAATCTTTCCAAGACAAGTACCAATCGTATGATAAATTTACATGATGCATTGTTATTTACGTGCTTATGTTATGGTTTATCATATGTGTGATTATAACTGTCTGTATGTTTATGGGTATTTCCCTGTATATGTTGCATGTATGTGTTTACTGTTATTTCAGTATGAAATCGTATATTTACAGAATGCAATTGTTTATTTACATTTATATGTAAAGCTTCCGAAAGAGTGTTGTATGTATATGTTATAATTGCATGCAATTGGAAAATATAGAAAATTTATGTGGCATAGCTCAGTTTAATATTGGGTATGTTACAATATGTTCCGCAATGCGAGAACGAAAGTGTTCCCTCATGTAGCGTGGTCTGACCATGGTTGGTCAGGGACGTTACAATATGGTATTAGAAATTCAGTTCCAACACTGAGTCTGGATGGGCCGAAAAGGTTCAGTTGAAGCAAATATTCACAGAAGATTAATTTCGAAGTGACCAAATTTCAAGTCACAGAGCGTCCATGGAAAATTTTGGCATCGCGCGGAAAATTTTGGCGTGCAGGTGTGATCCAAGTGGATAATATCAAAATTCGATAGAGTTAAAGTATTCAAAATGCAAATTAAAGCTTACAAAGTGGAAGAGCTCGTCAGCAACTTTCCAGTGACGTTCATTGCGGGAAAAATGACCTCCAGATGACGAAGATATCAGCAGTTGAAGTTTCATCAAAGATGGTTAAAATGGTGAGAAATGGTTAAAAGAAATGTAATTTGGGGCTATGGAAATTGAACCCAAGACCTTATGAAAAGGCCACCATGACCCCATGGTTAGGTAAAAAGGGGTGGTCAAGGGCATAGCCCTCAACCTTGCCAACATCGAGGCCCCACTTGATATTTAAATGTTATATATCCAAAGTCCATATAACATAAACATATAATATAACCATATAATAAACCATATGTTATATCAAAACCACATGTGATACATGCCAACTATATCATATAATAAACCATATGTTATATCAAAACCACATGTGATACACACCAACTATATCATATACCAAACCATAAGTTATATCAAAACCATGCCATATTACATGTGGTGGGAGGAGAAGCCCACAGGTTTCACCCTGGGACTTCCACCCCCCTAACCACCACATCTACCAACGTGCCACCACCATGAGACGTGGCAAGAGGTGGCCAAATAACCTTAAAAGTTGCCGGATTTAGGGGGATTTTGGAGGGCACGTGGCCCATAACTTGCGCCTCTTTATACCATTGTTTTCTTATTTAAATGAGCCATGGGCATGGATCCTAAGGAGGAGTTTTGATGCAGGTAGAGACTGGCACGCAGATCGAGGTGGTTTTGCACAGTGATCGAGGTGGTTTTACACGCCAACCGAGGGGGTTTTGCATGCAACTTGAGGTAAATTTTCATGTAGATTGAGATGGTTTTGCACATAGATCAAGGTGATTCTGGACTGGCATGCATCCCGAGGCTTTACGAACTGTATAGATCAGAGGCATATTTTGGGAATTGTGCCAAGAAGGGCATTCTGAGTCTAGTCCGGAAATATATCGAGTTTATATTCAAAAGTCTCGGTTTTTCACAAGGATTCTAGATCCATCTTCAATTTTTGCATTTAGGCATCCAGATAGAAAAGTTCTCACAGAATCTTTCAGATACACAGAAAGGTATTCATGTTCATACTTAAAAGTCTCAGAATTTCATCTTGCAACTGTTGTTGAAGTCTATTACTGTATATGACAGACAGAATTCAGAACTCACTTTGTAAGCATTTGAATACTTAATCTATCAGCCTTCCCATTTGAAAAGTGGCTCGGAGACATAGCTAGGGGGTCTGGTGAACTCCGTTACCAATTCTTGTTCATGGATGGTTTGCTTACATGTTTTTCTTGTTCAAGTGCTTGATGAAAGTTCTTTAATTTTGCATTATAAAGGTGATTAATAGTTAAAAATTCACATACAAACAATGGTTAAATGATCTTAAATTTTAGATCAAGTTAAATTTCAGATCAAGGTGTGTGCGGTAAATTGTGGCATCGTGTGGAAGAGTATGGTGTGTGGATGCGTGCGCTAAATTTAGCATTGCGCGATGAGTGCACACATAGTAATGTGTACGTGGTGTGTGCAACATTGCAAAACACATAGGATTTTGGTTGGTGTGCGTACAATATGATTATAAGTTATCTCGTGATAGTGTAGTCAATGGTGCACGCAGATTATTGTGCATGGTGGGGCACATTGAACTTCGGCATGGTGTAATGCATAGGGCAAAATGCATGTGGAATATCAGTGCGTGATACCAAAAACTGTGTGCAATGGGTATCAGTGTGCGATACCAAAACTGTGCGCAGTGGATATTGACGCACAATGCAAAAGTAGTCCGCACAAGTTATTGGCGCGACGAAGAAGAAGCACGGTTTACCTTGTGGTGTTGCTGTGCACGATAAATATGGGTGTACATGTTGAGTTTTTTTGCGCGCGAAGTTGTTTGGAAGGTGATGAGTCTGAGTTTAATAGAAAAATTGCATGGTATTAGAGGAAAAAGAAACACACAACCGCTTCGGAGCATTATTTAAAATGAATTCAGAGTGGGTTTGAGAAGAAATAAATATAGCATAAATTGCTAAGCCAAGAGCATCTCAGAAATGAATTCTGATTTTATATTTCTCTGATTCAGACAGATGGAAGTGAAATATAAGCTTACAAGAAAAGCATACTATGAAAGAAAACAAGACTCATAACACCACCAGTTAGAATCTTGTAATAAACAGTCCAAAATCCACTTCTGCATTTATATAATTGTATTAATCCCAAAATTACAAAAAGGGAATGATAACAGTTATCTTATTGTAAGGGGACCATTTAAGATCAGGCCTATCATCTTTGGAACCCCTTACCTCTGATACCATCTAACCAAAAAAAAAAAATTGTAAAATGTACTTTTATTCGAGGACTCATTTCAGCTTAGCAATCTCCTCCTTTAAAGTATCTAACCAAACCGGTTGATTCTCTCCAACAGTTTCAGTCATTTCAACGATGGTTTCTTTCTTCTTTTGCTTGCTTTGTTTCTTCTTAACAACTGGTATGTTGATGATCAGATCCCTCATAGTGGGATTTAGCTTGGCTTCCAATTTAGAATATGTGGCAAGTTTTGTGTGAAACTTAGTCTCTAGTGTCTGCGCGATTATCCTTTCCTTCTTACTCGTAGGAAAATCTACCATGTTTCTAGAAGAACCAGTCTCACTAGATATAGCTTTGTCCATGTAAATCAATTTTGTGGACACCGATATTCTTTTACAGAGATCAGAAGGTCGAGCAAACGTAGAGATTACTCCATTTATGGATAAGATGATGCCTCCATACTTGTTAATTGGTATTTATAGAGTCCCAATCATGAATCACAGACATAATTACATACAAATACGTTGGGTTGTCATGCGCGGTTAATCCATTTCAAATGATTAGCTTTTGAGTTCGTTATATAGCGGCATTCACTTAACGTCATACGACTGTGAAGTACCGAACGAGTGAAACGGGGTGATCTGACTAGTCATCGCTCGTTCCACGAGTGGTGGTTTTGACATATTGAGGCACGTGACATCGAGACTTTGACAAAAGTGGTTTCGGCAAACTACCTTTCACCTCGATGTATCTCAAGACTTGGGTCTTATCTAGAATTGTCATGGTGATAACACCAGAAAATCAGGAGAAATAATTATGATGTATATATTGAACCAAAATGGTTCATATTTTTCATGAATTATTGAATTAGTTAGCCTGATAAGTTTTGATGGATGCACATTTTGTAGAATTAACAACCACTAGATTAGATCATATCAGTGCAGAGTCCATAGGAATGGAAGAGGCACAGGGGAATTACAATCAACAAGATGAGAGCAGAGGGATGGATGTCCATTTGGGCATTGAAGGAACAAACTCCAATGGACATGGAGAAGAAAGGAATGAAAACATGATTATAGAAGAGACCATTAAAAATTTGTAGAAGGATGTCCAAAGCCATAAAGCTGATAATGAAAGTCTTATGAGAGCCAAGGAGCAGTAGGATGACTTCAACATGAATTTATTGGAGGGATTGAACATAATAGAAAATAAATTGGATAAGGAGAGTGGGCTCAAGCAAATGTAGAAGTCACAAACCTTCAGATGAGAAAAGAAAAGCAAGAAGTGTTAGCAGACATCACCATCACTCCCCAAGGCATTCCAATAAGAGAGCAGGTAGCAACTCAAGTCCATCCCCTGTCAGAAGGCATAAGAGGTCTGGGGTGGATGAGCTACAAGGAGAAATGAACAAAATCAAACCTCCTACATTTGATGGTGAGCACAAGAAGGATGAAGATGCAAAAACATGGTTGTTGGGCATGAGAAATTATTTTCAATTGCATAATTATTCTTCGCATGTAGAAGGTAGAATTTCTATCTATGAACTCAAAGGAAAGGCCTCCATGTGGTGGGAACAGCTTGTGCAGGTGCAACACATTAAAGAGAAAAGTGTTACTTGGAGGGAATTCAAGAATTATTTTGAGAAGAAATACTTGACTAAGAGATACTATGAGAAGAAAATGAAATAGTTCTTTGAACTCAAGCTTGAAAGTATGACCATAGATGAATATGAGAGAAGGTTTCTAGAACTGCTGAAGTATGTCTATTTCATCAAGGATGAGACAGTCAAAATTCAAAGGTATTTGAGTGCATTGCCATCATTCATCAGTGACAAAATACAATATGATGAACCCAAGACATTGGAAGAGACCATAAGGTGAGATAAATTCCTATATGATCAGCAGAAAGCAAGGCCAACTTTCCAAAAGGCTTGGGAAGACAAAAAGAAATTCAAGATGGATCAGAGGAATAAGGGAGCTAAGCCACCATTCTTCAGAAATAATCCACAAGGACAAAAAACACCTAAAGAACCCAGAACGATTGACATAGGGAGTCAAAGGCCAAGGCAACCACCTATTCAATGCTGGGGTTGTAAAGGAGATCATTTGTTTAGATATTGTTCTCACAGAAGTGAAAAAGGAAGGGTTGTTCACAATGTACAGCAAGCTGAAACAGTGGAGGACATAGGAAGATATGTGCCAAGGATCTATGCAGCCTTGGACAACAAGCAAGCAGAGTATCAGTCCCACATGATTGAAGTAGAAGGTATGATCAACAACCAAATCATTGCTATTTTAATTGATTCAAGAGCTAGTCATAGTTACATAGACCCTAAGATGGTGGAAAGTTTTCATTTGCCAAGAAGAAAGCATGGGAAATCTTGGTTGGTGTAGCTGGCTATAGGAGCCAGAAGAAAAGTTAATGAGATGGTTAAGTCATGCCTCATGGACATGAATGGACTGAACACCAAGGCAGATTTGAAAATCTTGCCTTTAGGTTCCTATGACTGTCTAATTGGGATGGATTGGTTGGACCAACATCATGCTCTCCTAGACTGTCATAACAAAGTATTTACTTTCTTGGATGAGGAAGGGAAACTAAGGAAAGTGCAGGGAATTCCCAGGGCAGTAACCATTAGAGAAATTTCAGCATTGCAACTGAAGAAATGTTACAGAAAAGGGTGTCAAATATTTGCAGCTCATATAGAAGAGACACCTAAAGATAAGGTGCCAAATATGGAAGATTATGCAGTCTTGGAAGAATTTGAATATGTGTTCAAGGAAGTACCAGGACTACCCCCAAAGAGAGACATTGATTTCTCTATAAATCTAATGCTTGGAGTAGCTCCAGTGTCAAAGACTCCTTACAAAATGAGTACACTAGAATTGAAGGAGTTGCAAATGCAGCTTGAATAACTTCTGAATAAGGGGTATATACGCCCAAGTGTGTCACCTTGGGGTTCCCCAGTCTTGTTTGTGAAAAAGAAAGATGGAACATTAAGATTGTGCATTGACTTCAGACAATTGAATAAAGTGACTGTTAAGAACAAGTATCCTTTGCCAAGGATTGATGATCTCTTTGATCAATTGAAGGATGCAAAGCTATTTTCAAAGATAGATCTCAGATCAAGATACCATCAGGTAAGGATTAAAGAAGAATATATCAGCAAGACCACCTTCAGGACAAGGTATGGTCATTATGAGTTCATAGTGGTGCCATTTGGGTTGTCGAATGCACCAGTTGTTTTCATGTGCTTAATGAACGCTATTTTCCGAGAATATTTAGACAAGTTTGTCATTGTCTTTTTGGATGGCATTCTTATATATTCTAAGTCAGAGGAAGAGCATGAACTTCATTTGAGGATGGTGTTGCAAGTATTAAGGGAGCATCAGTTGTATGCCAAATTGAGCAAGTGCTCATTTTATCAGAAACATATTCACTATTTGGGGCATATAATTTCAAAGGATGGGATAGCAGTGGATCCTGAGAAGATAGAAGCCATTAGAGAATGGTCAACACCGAAGAATGTGACAGAGGTGAGATGATTCATGGGTATTGCAGGCTATTACATAATATTTATTGAAGGATTCTCAAAGATTTCACACCCAATCACTTCCTTGCAAAGAAAGGGGGTGAAGTTTCAATGGACATTGGATTATGAAAAGAGTTTCCAACACTTGAAACAATTATCGACAAGTGATCCAATATTAAGGATTGCAAACCCAAATGAAGACTTCATTGTATGCATAGATGCATGTAATGAAGTACTTGGTGGAGTCCTCAGTCAAAATGGGTTTGTTATATGTTATGAATCAAGGAAGTTGAAGGAGCATGAAAGAAACTATGCCATTCATGATTTGGAGTTGGCAGCCATAGTGCATGCCTTGAGGAAATGGAGACACTACCTCATGGGGAATAGGTTTGAGCTAAGAACAGACCATAATGGTCTGAAATATTTATTTGATCAGCCAAATCTAAATGCTAGGCAAAGCAGATGGTTAGAATTACTAAGTGAATATTAATTTGATATCAAGGGGAAAGAGAATAAAGTGGTTGATGCACTTAGCAAGAGGGTGCATGAACTACATGCTACATCCATTAGTATGTATCAGACTGATATTAAAAGAAAAATTATGGAGGCTACAAATGCCTATCTGCAATACAGAGAATTGGTAACAAAGCTACAAGAGGGTAAGATGCCACAAAAGGTGGATAATTATAATTTGGGAATAGATGGAATACTGTTGCACAAGAACATAATTTTTTGTTCCAAATGTCCAGGACTTGAAACGTATGATTTTGCATGAAATGCATATTGTCCCTTATGTAGGACACCCTGGATACATAAAACCATGGCAGTGGTCAAGAGCCATTACTTTTGGCCAGGTATGAAGAGAGAAATCGTTGAATACATCGCTAGATGTATGGAATGCCAAAACATTAAATCTGAGCATAGGCACCCAACAGGGTTGTTGCAACCTTTGCCCATTCCTGAATGGAAGTGGGAAGTGGGGACAATGGATTTTATTATGGGATTGCCTAGAACAGGCAAGCTGCATGATTTGATCATGGTGGTGGTGGACAAGCTTACAAAAGCTGCCCATTTTATTCCACTAAAAACTACTCACAAGGCAGAAGATGTTGTTGATATTTTCATGAAGGAAGTGGCACGATTGCATAGAATTCCTAAAACAATTGTGTCCGACAGAGACTCGAAATTCACCTCGAATTTCTGGAAAGGATTTTTCAAAGGATTCGGAACAAATGTGAACTTTAGTACAACTTATCATCCTGGGTCTGATGGACAAACAAAGAGGGTGAACAGAGTGATAGAAGACATACTGAGAATGTATGTGATGGACAAACCATTGAAATGGGAGGACTACCTACACTTGGTAGAATTCACTTACAACAATGGGTATCGAGCATCGTTGAAGATGAGCCCATTTGAAGCACTTTACGACAGAAAGTGCAATACTCCAATGAGTTGGGATAATCCAGCTGATAGGACAGTAGTTGGGCTAGAGTTTCTCAAGGAGATGGAGGATCAAATGATAAAAATTAAACAGAATTAAAAAGTTGCCCAATACAGGCAGAAATGTTATGCCGATAAGAAAAGAACCCATAGAGATTTTAAAGTGGGTGATCATGTTTTCCTGAAGGTGAAAGCTAATAGAAGTTCCCTGAAGCTGGGAAACTGTGCCAAGTTGGTAGCCAGATTTTGTGGGCCATTTGAAATCCTAGAGAGGATTGGTCCCATTGCTTATATGATTGCATTTCCTACATCTATGTCTGTTCATAATGTATTCCATGTATCATTTCTAAAGAAATATATACTTGATGCTAATCATGTTATTGATTGGAATGTGATTCAGGTGGAGCAAGAAAGCGCTTTTCAAGTGCATCTGGTGCGCATTTTGGACCGGAAAATCAAGCATCTCTGGAATTGAGCCATAGGGATTGTAAAGGTCCAATGGACCTAGTACCATCCTGAGGACACTACTTGGGAGCATGAGGATGCAATGCAAACATAATACCCGCATCTTTTTGAGGATTTTTGAAAATTTTGTTGTATATGGGTATATGATGCATTGAGGACAGTGCATAAATAAGGGGAAGGGATTGTAATATCCCTCAGCTGAACCCAATTGTAAATGTAATGTAAGTGTACTGAAGCTGGTGAGTTGTTTTTACATCATTTTGTAATGCACCTTTCATGGCATAGTGCGCGCATGTACTGTGCAGTAAAATGATGTAGTGTGCACATTCTCGGATACCATGCACAGTAACTAAAGTGTACAAAATATGGAGGTCAGCGAGCCTTGTGTATATGATATGTGTTATAGGCTGGTGAGACAGTTATTATAAGTTGGGATGCTTATGTTTTGTAATTAGGCCAAAGTGCCTAGATGTTAAAGGCTAGTGTGCCCATTTTTTAAATGTCTCATGATTAATATAAAATACATCGTTGCGCGTAGACCGACCATGATAAAAGAGATGGGGGATTGAACTCCACCAGTTAGGGAAAGGGAGGGCCAAAAGCTAAGGGAAAGGGCTAAGATAGAGATCTTAAGCCAAAAAGGAATATTATATTAATATTTCTTAAAACATAAAGTATGGATAATTATTTTATCCTAAGTTCTAAAGTTGGGGACAAGTGAACCAAAGTAGCTTCCAACATGAGAAGTGTCAAGTTGGGGACATGCATACATATCGTGGGGACTTAGTTCATTTTCACACTTCCCCATCATTCAAACGATCATCTCTCCCATGATTCCTTCCATCATTCAATCATTCAGTCAATGTTTCCACGACCATTTTTCACTCACGCAGTCAGTTATCCTTCAGACATTCATTTCACAGTATCTAAACCTATTTTTATAACCATTTCTTGTTGGTGTACCTAGTTATCTTGGGAACGGGATTGAAGAACCGGGTTGTCAGGCCCGTGGAAAATTTAAGAGGCGGGTTGTCAGGCCCGTGAGCAATTCTCTAAGAGAGAGAATTGTTGGGAATTGATTTCTAGAAGGTTCTAAACTACAACTATAGTGCTCTGAGACTTCTTTTCCGGCCTGTTGCTGAAGCCCTGGAAGGGAAGTGGGGTAGCCGAAGGATTGTTGAGCAGAGAAGGGTCACACTTCCTTGGGTGGGACAGACATGTGGGGAATGAGAGGTTGTAGTTTGTTAGTTGAGTGAGCACCTGAGACATAGTCTTTCATGTTGTCTATGAGCCTTTATCCTAGTTAGGAATCCCTTTACCCGGGTGGATTTTAGTCCCAGCTCGGGGGTGACTCACTGTTAAGAGTGTTGAATAGTATAGTCTAAGGCTGGGAGGTTCGTGGATGGTCTGCACACATTTGGTGACAATCTTTCCAAGATAAGTACCAGTTGTATGATAAATTTACATGTTGCATTTTTATTTACGTGCTTATGTTATGGTTTATCATATGTGTGATTATAATTGTCTGTATGTTTATGGGTATTTCTCTATATATGGTGCATGTCTGTGTTGACTGTTATTTCAGTATGAAATCATATATTTACAAAATTTAGTTGTTTGTTTACATTTATATGTAAAGCTTCTACAAGAGTGTTGTATGTATATGTTATAATTGCATGCAGTTGGAAAAGATAAAAAATTTATGTGGCATAGCTCAGTTGAATACTGGGTATGTTACAATATATTCCGCAGTGAGAGGATGAAAGTGTTCCCTTGTGTAGCATGGTCTGGCCATGGTTGGTCGGGGACTTTACATTCGTGATACATCTTCATTCTTCTCTTATTCATGAATTCTTATGTTCAATCCAATCTTGGTACTTAGTTTATTTTCAAAGATCCCACATAAGGTCCATGGGTCTCCTATACTTAACCAATATTTTACATTCTTAGCGCAGGGTTCGAGGGACATCTTCATCTATTCTTCTCTTTTCGACTCTTTCTACCCAACCAATCCAATCTTCATAATTAAACATTTCTCGAGACATCAACCAATTCCTAGTACTGAGTTATTTTCCAATATTTCACCGCAGGTCCGCGGGTTCATGCTCAATTCTTCACATACTCCCAATCCTCTGTCATGCTCACTATCTCCACAATGTCTTAATACTTAGTTATTTTCTGAGATCTCTTTTGCTAATGTGGAAGATGAAGTGGTTTCCATGTGGATGTCTTCTTCTGCCTTGGATGTTGTGGCATTGACATGTGTCGTGATGTGAGTCATTGATATGAAATTATCATGGACGAGTTGACCCACCAAGCATCGAGCCTCAATTTTCAATATTAACCATTGATCTATGGAGATGAACAATCATGATATAATTTCTCAAAATTTAATCCTTTACATAATGTTCCATAACTGTTCTGCTTACTTTCACTCAAACTAAGTGATAACACATTTTCATTATAACTCTTTTTTATCACGATTTCCCAATGAATGTGGGATATATCATTTTGCGGAAATATTTTTCTATATCTTCATATTTTTACTTTGAATTCCTTACCAGATTTTTTATTTCTTCAGGTTTATATCTCGTTCATCTTCCAATTGTAATCACTCATCTACTCACCGCAAAAGCATATCCACATTTTCCTCGCATGCACAAAGCTTATTCCTCTACATCGTTGAGCTTCAACAAGCTGCAATTACTCTTCCATAGAAATATTCCATGGGTTTGTCTTTTTCGATAACACAAAGGAGAACTTACATAGACTTTTCAATGCATTGTCTTCTTCTCACACAGAGACCCATTAAAGTGCAATGGAATTATTTTCGTATGCATTTTTTCTCACCTTCATTCAAACAGAATCGCACATGTATATACTCAATTACCTCTGTCTAGTTTGATTTGTAGTGTAGACACTTCCTCGATTGTCTAATTCTGATTCAATCCTTGGACCTATCATTCACACATCATAGTCCCCCCCTGTTTTTGACATTAATGACAAGACAATTTCCAACGAACTCCCCCTTTGTCATTGATGGAAACACTTAATCATATTAATACTTTTGACACTCATCATGTCTTTCTTTTTGTAAATATCCCCCTATCTTTGTACTCTACCCCTTTGACATCAATGGCAAAGCGATATTCTCCCCCTTTTGACTATACTTTGTTCCACCTTCTTCTCCTTCTGTGGCTCCCCCTGAGCTAGTGCACTTGTTGTAATGATTTAGTGAGTGGATGGCATGGGGACCACCCCCAAATTCTATCTAAGATACTCAAATGATTCTCTTGGAAGAGGCTTTGTAAAGATATCAACAATGTGTTCCTTTGTGCTAATATATTCAAGCTTGACATTTTGTTATGTAACTTGTTCTCTTAAGAAATGATACTTGATTGGAATGTTCTTTGTCTTTAAATTCATGAAGATATTTTTGGTAATATTTGTTGCACTAGCATTGTCACAGAGAATTGATATTGGTTGAATATACTATACCTGAATATCCTTCAATGTTTTCTTCATTCAGAGCAATTGTGTACAACAGGTTGTTGCTACAATCTATTATGCTTCTGCGATAGATAGAGAGATTGATGATTTCTTCTTGCTAAACCAGGACACCAAGCTATTTCCTAGAAAGAATGCTCTACCACCGGTGCTCTTTCTACCATCCACACTGCCTGCCCAATTTACATCTATGTAAGATGTTATAGTAAAATCCTTTCCTATTGGAGACCAAAAACCAAAGTCCAATGTGTGTATTGGAATATTCTTTTTACTTCCTGCACAAGTGTTTCCTTTGGTGCAACTTGAAACCTTATAACTAACCCTAATTCATGCATGATATCTAGTCTTGACGTAGTCACATATAGAAGGTTTCCTATCATTGATCTGCACAAGGTTTGATTTGCTTCCTTTGATTCATGTTTTTTACTTAGCTTACAACTAATAATGATGGGTGTACTGACAAATTTGCAGTCTTCCATTTTAAACTTATTTAGCATTTACTTGATGTATTTGGTCTGAGAAATAAATATGCCTTTGTTGGTTTGAGAAATCTTCAACTCTAGAAAGAATGTTAGTTCTCTAAGCATGGACATCTCAAATTATGTTTGCACATCTTCTGCAAACTTTTGACTCATTCTATCAACTTTACTTCCAAAAATGATATCATCCACATAAACTACAATGATTAGCATATTTGTACTATCTATTTTGATGTAAAGATTGCTATTTGTCGTTCCTCTTTTGAAACCATGTTGCAATAAGTACTTGTCAAGTCTTGAATACAATGCTCTGGGAGCTTGCTTTAATCCATAAAGTGCTTTCTTCAATCTGCAAATGTATCCTTCATTTTATAACAATAGGAATCCTTTAGGTTGTTGAATTTATACTTATTCCTCTAAATATCCATTAAGGAATGTTGACCTGGCATCCATCTGATACACCTTAAAATTCTTGAATCTTGCAAAAGCCAAAAACATTCTAATTGCTTCTAGTCTTGCAATAGGAGAAAAGGTTTCTTCAAAGTATAAACCTTCTACTTGAGCATACCCTTTGCAGACTAGTCTTTCTTTATTTATTACTACTCTTCCATCTTCATTTAACTTATTTATGAATACCCAATTTGTACCAATCACATTTTTATCTTAGGTCTTGGGACAAGTTCCCATGTCTGATTTTTCTCAATTTAGTTTAAATATTCTTTCATATAATTCACCCAATGTTGGTCATTACTAGCTTCTGTGAAACATTTAGGCTCTATTTTGGAAAGTAAAGAGAGATTTACCTATTCATAACTGCTTGCCAATTTTCTCCTAGTTTGAGTCTAAGCATTTTTGTCACCGAGAATCAAGTTTTATGGATGATTTTTCAACACAAACCTTGATGGAGTTTATGTATCTTGACGTTCAATTTCTTCATTTTCTTGTCCTTCTTCTTCATGCTCTTCTTCTTCATTTTCTTGTCCTTCTTCTTCATGCTCTTCTTCTTATTCTTCTTTGTTGTAGACTATTTCTTTCACTTTTGTCTTGTTCCTGTGTGGTATTTCTTCATCTATTCTGACATTAACACTTTCAACAATCTTTTGTAGTCTTTTGTTGTAACATCTATAGGATTTTCTTCTTGATGAATATCCAAGAAAAAATCCTTCATCTTCCCTTGAGTCAAACTTTCCTATATCCTCATCATCTCATTTAATGTAGCACTTTCTTCCAAATATTCTAAAGTGTTTGAAAGATGTTGGTCGGCCTTTCCATAATTTATATGGTGTATTTTCACCATTGACCCAGATTTGTCCTTTGTTTAAAATGTAGACAACAATATAAACTGCTTCTCTCTGAAAACTTTCTGACAATCTTGCTTCATTTAACATTGTTCTAGAAATTTCTTGTACATGTCTGTTTTTCCTTTCAACCACTCCATTTTGTTGAGGAGTTATCATGATTGCATATTATCTTTTTATTCCACATGTTTCAGAAAATTATTCAAAATCATTACATGTGAATTCAATTCCATTATCTGACCTTACGCATTTGATTTTCAGATATGTCTCATTCTCAACTAAAACTCTGAATGATTTAAAATTTACAAATGGCACATATTTATTTTTGTGAAATGTAACCCAAGTCATTATTGTATAGTCATCAATGAGCAACATGAAGTAGCTTTCTCTTTGCAAGCTCTTAGTTCTTGTTAGTCCATAGAGATTTGTATATACAAGTTCCATCAACATGGATGTTGCATATTCCTTTGTCTTTAAGCTCACCCTTGATTGTTCCATGATGGCACTTCTTACAGACAGTGCTTGAGGGTTTTATGATATTTAGCATATCTCTTACTGCTTGTTTGATACTAATTATTACCAGGTTTTCAAAGTTCATATGACTCATTCTTTTATGCCACAACCAACTTTCATATGTCTACCTTATAAAACATTTTTCTCCATTGATTTCATCAAGAACATATACATTGTTTGGATTTTTTATTGCTTTTACAACTAGCTTGCCTAAATTTTATTTTTTGATCTCACATTCTCGGGAGTTAAAAGTAAGGTTGTGTCCTTGATCACACATCTGGCTTACACTGAGAAGATTATGTTTTAAATTTCCAATGCACAAAACCTTTTCAACTTAAATTTTCCATTGTCAAGACTTAGAATGCCTTTTCCCACTATCTTTGATCTTCCATTGTCTCCAAAGGTGACACTGCCTTCATTCTTCTTCAAGGTGATAAAATTTGATATGTCTCATGTCATGTGACTAGGGCACCCACTATCAATCACTCACTTATCCTCATTCTTTTGTGCATAAAGTGAAACTTGAAAAAACATGGATTTTTCTTTATTTTGTTCCCTTTGTTCCTTATTTCTTTCCATGATCGTGAGGGATTCCTCTTTTTGATTTTTTTTTAAATCACTTCTGCAGAATTTTTCTATATGCCCAAAATTATTGCATTTATAACATATGATGTTATAGTTCATTAAAGGAGAAAATGATTTGTAATTTCTTATTAAGAATCCATGGGTATCTATGTTTTTTTTCCTCATATAACCATCTCTTACGCTTGTTCTATGATCTATTTCTTTATGACCAAAACCATTGGAAGAATAAAAATAGTCGAAGAAAGAATTTTGGTACTTGATTGTGTGATTCCATATTGATAGGAGAGTCTTCCTGATTCTATCCCCGTGAAGAAGATTTGTCTTCTGTGGAACATATTGATATTCCTTCTTGTTGTCTTCAACCTTGATAGAGTTTTTGAGTGTATCAACATAACTCTTAGTTCTTTCTTCACTTGATTGTTTTGAAGAAGTCGAGGCTTCTTCATCAACAACTTCCTTTCATTTATTGTAACCAAGACCAGTCTTGTCAAATGGTGATCTTTGATTATTTAGGATCTCATTCAAGGTTGTGGAGCTCTTCATAAACCTTATATTGGCAAGTGATATTTCCAATTTCTTTCTTAGATGGACTATTTCAGATTCTAGACTGCTGTAGATATCTTGCTTTTCTTTTAGTTGGGATTTTAAGACTTCTTCAACTCTCTTTTCCTCTTCCACTTGAAATTTTAGGATATTTATCATCTTCTTTGTTTCTTCAAGATCATGTTCCTCCTATTTATATTTTTGTAATTCCTTTTTCTTCTTTCGCTTATTTTCCTTGGGTCTGTCTATTTCTTCTAAGTAACTAATGAGTTTTGCTTCAAGATTTGCTTCTCCATCAATTTCAGGATTGCATTCTTTTTTTGAATCCATGTCTCCATTTTCTAGGGAATATGTTTGCATCTCTAGACCCATAAAGATAATTTATTCTATTTCAATTTCATTGTCATATGGAGATTTGTTATCCTCATTGGTATATAGATTCTTTTTTGTCTGAATAATTTTATTTTCTTTTCAGTCTTTCCCTTCATGTACCCTTTGTGACCAGAATATTCTTCATTATTTTTATTCTTATAAGGGAATTTAGCATCAAATCTTCCTACTTTTCCACAATTAAAACATATAAAGGAAAGTTTACCTTTGTATTTTCTTGATTTGAGCTTCCTGACAAAGTTGGCCTCTTCCTCATCTAATTTGATGTGTAAGTTGTCACTCATCTTGTGTTCTTATTTCTTTGTCTTCTTTGATTCCTTGAAGGCCTCTTCCTTCCTTGATAGTTTTACCGGTTTGTCATGTTCTATCCTCATTTCATATGCAATCAGAATTCTGTGCAACTCATCCATTTTCAATTTTGCTAGGTCTTTTAATTCTTCAATGGCAGATATCTTGGGATTAAATATTGAGGAAAGTGATCTAAGCACCTTTTGCACAATGATGGTTTCTTCAATTTATTCACCCAATCCTCTAATACTGTTGACAATCTCATCCACACGAAGAAAATAGGCTTCACTACTCTCTTCTTCATTCATCTTGCGAGTCTCAAATTTTCCTCTATGGATTTGTAACTTTTCCCTCTTCATCTCTTCATCTCCTTTAGAATTTTTCTGCAATTTTTCCCACATCTCTTTGTTGAGGCACAATGCATGACTTTGGTATACACTGATTTTTCCAAACCACAAAGAATAACATTCTTAGCCCTAGAATTATTGTTACTTAGCCTCTTTCCATATGTATCTATGGGTGGATTTTTTGGAGCTGTGTAACAATTCTCAACTACACTCCAAACATCACACCCAAGTGACATCAAATAGGTTTTCATTCTTATCTTCCAGAAAACATAATATGATCCATCAAATCTTGGAGCTTTTTTTGTTGAAAAACCTTCACGTTCATCCATTTTAACTGTAGGGATTCACCTTCCAGTGGTTAGAATATTCTTGAAGGAACATGCTGTGATACCAATTGTTGGAATATTAAGCAATAATGAGAGGGGGGTGAATCAATATTGCATAGATTTTAACCACTTTCTCTCTTTACTAATTATTACAGAATTAATCATAAGCAATGCAGAGAATTATATATATATATATATATCAACAAATCTCAACACAAAGATGTGGTACATAGATATTACGTGGAAACCCAATAAGGGAGAAAACTACGGAAGTTTTTCTTATATTTAAAAATGAATTAGATTTTGTATGTGAGGGATCAACAAATATCAACACAAAGACAGCGTACATAGATATTTTACATGGAAACCCAATAAGGGATAAAATCATGAAAGTTTGTCTTATATTTAAACATGAATTAGATTTTGTATGTGAGGGAAACCAATCCCTGCAATAAGTACCTACTTACAGTCTACAGACACCAATATGCTAGGCACCAATCTGTCAAAAGGATGAGGACACCAATCCTCTCATTTTCTCCACCCTACCACCCTTACATTATCTTCCTTTCGTTCTCTAACATCCTCGATCCTCGAAGATTTAGAGCTTCTCTTCACCCGATCCATTGCTCTTGCACTCTTCACTCTTCCATCCTTACTTTATTTCCACACACTATAACTGAATTCACACATAGTTATTTATAAATTCTATACCTTCGTGAATTTATCCACATGCAAAAGTATGTTCATGAAGTCGTCTCCATACCTCCTCAAACCGGGCTGTGACCCTCCTTAGAAACCGGTCTTCATTTTCCTTTATTTCATGCCATCTGATTTTCTGGACAAAGCATGAATCATGATGCTCAACAATCGTTTGATCTTCCCTCAGATTAAATATTGATCATCGATATGTTCTCTATTCACAAAAATATGCAACACATCTGCGTGGCTCAGTAGCCATCCAATTTGGTCCTTGATTGAGTCTCTGCTTGTAAATCTATTCACTACCCATCAAAACACGCAATGCAATCACAATGCATGATAGTCGTCCAATTTGGACTTCCATTTAATCAAAACCATTGATCTACTTAGCATATCAGGACCATTGGGTCTTCATCTTACAACCATTGTCCAATATGATCTCGTATTGATCTCAACCGTCGATCTGTCCTTTACCCATAATTAGAAAATTTCTTGAAGTCTTACCATGGGTTCACGGGTCCAAGGAATCTATGTTCAAACTTTCATGGCCTCCATAATACACCTTTTGTGTTCAGCCACACTCATATTACACCTACACTTATATGCATTTCCAGGCATTTCACCGTGTGTCTACGAAATATCATGAGATGTTGGATCTGTCGCCCTATGGACTGTCCAATCTAGGACATGTGGTGACCTTCTGGGCCGTCAGATCTCTCACCCTCTTCATTGTTCGATATACTTGTCATACTTAGAAAATTTCTCATGGTTCACCATGCTCCACAATCTATTTTCACTTCGTCAATTCTCGATATTTCACCACGGGTTGTGGGTTTGCAACATTTCCTTGATTCTCGTATCTTTGTCAATCCAATCGATTCTTAACACTTAGTTGATTTTTTTAACTCCTCCGCAGGTCCGTGACACATATTTTTTCTTCTCTTATTCATGAATTCATATATTCAATCCAATCTTGGTACTTAGTCTATTTTCCAAGATCCCACAGCAGGTTTGTGGGTCTCCTATACTTAGCCAATTTTTGACCTTCTCAGCGTGAGTCCGTAGGAAATATTCATCCATTCTTCTCTTGTTGACTTTGTCTGTTTGACTTATCCAATCCTCATACTTAACCATTTCACAAGACATCAGTCGATTCATGGTAGTTAGTTATTTTCCAAGATTTCACTACGGGTCCGCGAGTTCATGCTCAATTTTTGACATAATCTCAATCCTTCGTCATGCTCACTATCTCCACAATGTATTGATACTTAGTTATTTTTTGAGATGTCTTGTGTTGATGTGGTAGATGAAGTGGCTTCCATGTGGAAGTCTTCTTTTGCACTGAATGATGTGGCATCGAAATGTGTCCTGACGCATGGCATTGATGTGGCACTTCCATGGACGAGATGACCCACCAAGTATCAAACCTCAATCTTCAGTGTTAATCCTTTATCTATGGATATGAACGATCATTATCTAATTTCTCAAAGGTTGATCCTTATGTAAGGTTCCATATCCATTTTTCTTGCTTTCACTCAAACTAAGTAATAACGCCTTTTCATTATAAATAATTTTTTATTAGGATTTCCCAATGAATGTGGGATATATCGTTTTGTGGAAATATTTTGTTGAATATTTAGATTTTTACTTAGAATTCCTTACCATACTTATTATCTCTTCAGGTTTATATCTTGTTCATCTTCCAAATGTAATCACTCATATGCTCACCACAAAAGCATATCCATATTTGCCTCACATGAATAGAGCTTATTCTTCTACACCTTTGATCTTAAGCAAGACACAATTACTCTGCCACATAACTCTTCCATAGGTTTTTCTTTTTTCGGATGCACAAAGGATCACTTACATAGACTTGTCAATGCATTTTCATCTTCTCACATAGAGAGACATTAAAGTGTAGGGGCATTATTTTCGTATGCAATTTTTCTCACCTTCATTCACACAAAATCACATAGGTATATACTCCATCACCTCCGTCTAGTTTGATTTGCAGTGTAGACACTTCCTCAATTGTCTAATTATGATTCGATCCTTGGACATGTCATTCACACATCATAGTCTCCCCCTATTTTTGACATCAATGACAACACAATTTCCAATAATGTGCAACATGTTGAAGATGAATCTAAATAATTTGGTACATAACTTGGTTGGATTTTGGTGATTCCCTCAAGGAGAAATTATACCATGTTGGAAACTACAATGACCAATGCATAAGATGGATAAATTTTCTCTAGGAGAAAGACTGGGTAGTGTTAAAGTACACCAATACCTTCCATACTATTCATTCAAATCTAGGTATCAAAGACTCTGAGTGGCATATGGTTATAAGATACCATAGTGTCCTATAGAGGTACATCAAAGAAAAAACATAGTTTATAGGTATCTATTCATTGAGATTCACTTAGCAATATTTTGTTAAGATCGACCAACAATTTTGGTAAGAGGGTAAGAGAAGTTTGGGTTTGAAAATAAAACACAACCAAATCTTGCACAAAGTCAACATTGCATCTTTTTATTCAATGTTCTTTCACAGTTCAGTTATGGAAGGGAATAAAAAAAGATCTCAAAATCAAGATAAAGAATCTCAAGAACATGTCTCAATTGTCTTTTTCTATATTTACATTTTTATGGTGGTCAAGAAACAACATTTTTTTTAATGATATCTCTATCTCATGTGAAGTGGTGGTAGGCTTGATAGTAAACATTCAGGTGAATATAAGACAATTATCAAGCCAAAAAAGATCAAAACGCTCTCTATGCCACAATTAGTGGAAGGGGTTCATTGGGGTTTCTTTTATGGGGCCAGTCAAGGACACCGGCCTCAGTGTGGTGCAGGGGATATACTTTTCATTTCTAGCAACCACTTCTTCATGATTTAGTACATGCGTGGGTTCGTTTCTAATAATAAATCATAGCTTTCTTCTCTCTTATCCTTGTTATTACACATTGACATGCTTAAGATGAGGAAGATTCAAGTGTTAAGAGACTCAAGGGTTGTGGTAGATTGGATCAGCGGGGCTTCCACTCTTTAGGTGAGGAGCCTTCGACCTTGTTTGTGCTAGGTTCATTCCTTTATAGATAAGATGGAAGGGAGAAATAGTTTATGCTTCTTTTGAAAGAATATGTTTTGTACAGGATGTATAGATGCAAATCTATCAGGACTGGAAAGAATGAGGAGGAAAGTGAACATGACAGTGAAATGGACAACCGTTTAGAGGAAGGATATATGTGTATTCTTATTTTTGATGAAATATAAAGTTTTTTTATTCCATGAAAAAAAATTATGGTCCTTACCAAATTTAGAAGGAAGTATGCCAACTAGATTCATTCCAAACAAAGTCAAGTTGCATGATATTTTTCATTTCTCTACTTTAAAGAAAAAGTTTAGTCCTATGACACCAATTCAAATAGAATTACTTCTCTTAGGCAAAGAAGTTTATTTTTTATAGAACCTAAGTGAATTCTTGAACTCGGATCCAAAAAATTGTAGTCCAAGACCATCTATGAATATATTTTTAAGCCAAGGAATGCACTACTGAAAAGGGGTACGACTCATCAAGTCATCAAATAGGCTACCTTATCATAGCATCAATATATCTCCTTTTCCATTTCTTGGGGTGAAAACAAGATGCATATCCAAAATACTCAAATTTGCCTCAATGTTTCACATTTATAACATCCTAAAACTTTGCATGAATTTCATTCAAATTGTCTTGAACCTATTGTCTAGGCCACAAGACATTAAAGGGTGGATTGCATGGTGGGGGAATGAAATTATTTGAGCCACATTTTTTCCTCAAGGATATAGTGGACAAAAAAATGTTGTAATTAATTAGAAATTACATAATGTTGTCACAAATGAGCTTCAGGAGGTTAAGAAAAATATGTAATCCTACCCCTATGATCAAGATCAACATGTTTGAGCTGCCAATATTGATCACTTTCTCAAGTTGGATCACATTCACATCTTTTGTGAAATATTTAGTTCTAAGATAAAGAAAGAAAAACACCATGTTTCTATTATATGTAGAGTGATATGCATGGTTTGTTGGCAAATATAGGGTGTACTTCATGGATTAAACTAGGCCCAATTTTTTAAAGTTATGAGGGATCCCTTTTGCCTTCCAATATTCACTCAAGGAGATTTAGGATAGGCATATGATCTATAGGATTGAAGGAAAGATAAAGAAATGGATCATAATGATAGTATCTTTGCATATTAAGTTCCAAGTCTACACTAAAGTACTTGAAATCACTCATGTATATTACTCATGTTGGGTTCCATCCCAAAGTGCTTAGTTGAGATTAGACAAGCTTCTCATGAACTTATTTTGGGCAAATTCTAAAGGTAAGATGGGCTTCCATAATGTAAACTAGGACATGTGTTTCCTTCCAAGGGACCAAGGTGGCCTTGGGATCATATGTACCTACACTTGGGATCATATGGATCATTTGGGAACCTAAGAGTAATATGGCCTGGAAAATTCTTCTTTGAAACCATTTCCAAGGGAGCCTCTATTGTTATTACATATTGGGGAAACCTCAATATGGAAACTTTGCTTGCCATTGCTTATGTAGAGATTGTACACACCTTTTTAGGTAAAGATAATTTAGAAATCTTATGAAGCTTGCATTAAGACTTGGCTCAAGTAGAGAGGAGCTCCCTTAGATTAAGACTCTCATTCCATGATCGCATGCTATGGTGGTCATCTATTGTGATTTAAAATAGCAAGCCTTTATCATAATCTACTTGGTTCTTAGATGGAAACTTGTTCAAAAGAGGCTTGTAGAAGGTTATTGATCTACTTGATGTCTAGGGTAGAGATTAGAAGTGCTAACTTATAATGAAAATAGGATCTTGGCTTACCACTCTCAATAGGTTCATCTTGGCAAGTGTCAAAAGCCTTATTCTTACAGTGCAACAATTAGGATGAATCACTAGACTACCACACACATGGCCCAACCACCACTGCAAGAGAAAAGGAAGGGAGTGAAATTGCCACTTGGTTCTTAAAGGAACCTAACAATTGAAAAGGGTTGAATAGTGAGGGAAAGAAGGAAAACCACTAAGTTAGTCATTAAATATTGTTTTATGTTACACTTAGGATTGGTTACAATGAGAGGGTACTTCACTTTGGTTTCAATGGATTTGATAACTAGAAAACCAATGCAAGAAATAATAATAAATACAATACTAAAAGAAAGAGATGGGATATGGAAAGAACATAATTGATAAAATTGCGATAGGTAACAACTTTTGAAGGCCATCAAAAGTTGAGCCTCTCACCATGCTATAAGCACCAAGATCTTAATTATTGCGATGAACCTAGAAAAAACATCTCCAAAGCAATGTAAAATATGGAAAATAAATTAATTTACCATGCAAGTAATAAAAATATAGTACCAAGCAATTGGAGATTTGGTGTGCCCTCAGTGGTGAAATTCTCTTCTTCTAAATTGTGCATTGGGAGCCCTCATGAGAGAGATTAAAGAGAACCAAAAAGGAAAACACTGAGGGATCGATCAACAAGAGAGAGATAAACAATGAGGGAAGCCTTTGTTATATAAATTGTGATGGAGATAGTAATTCTAGGAAACCCAAGTGCTTGATGGAAAGGAGAGAGGTTTAATGAAAAAATATGATAGAGTAAATTTGTTTTTTCAAAAACTAGAACCTAGAGTCTAAACAATACAAAGGGGGTTATTTATAGATGAGGAAACCACATAAGGGGTCTCGTGATCTAGGTGGATATCGGTGGCCACCCACCTTTTCCGACTGGCTCAAAACAGTTTTCTGGCAAATTTGGCAATTTACTATTTTTAGCAGTTTTTAACTTCCGGGGCCATTTTGAGGGCCCAAATGAAGGTTTTTCGAGATCGAGGTTCTCAATGATATCTGAAGGCATAATTGAGCCCCCAAAATGAATATCTTTGATGATACCTTTCCAACGAGCTATCATATGCCTAAGACATAGATCATATGCAAAAATTACGACCTTGGGAAGTTGATGTACTAACTTACCCAAGCGGGGCCCACATGACTTTTGGTGCTTAGTCTCCTAGGGTTAGGTTTTTGGATGTCTAAGACTTTTGGAATTCTTGTTTATTGTAAAACTGCCTTTAGAACCTCATTGTAATCATCTTCTTGCGAATGTGAGTAGTCGTCACATCTCTTCTTAGAGATAAGCTGCCACCATTCTAGCGAGTCTTTCACTCTATGTTTTTACAATATCTGTACATTTCTTTCATTAATAGAAATCGTGTATTACTATATATCTCTGTTAATGGTTGCATCTATGATACATTTATGTTATATTATTGAATATATGTAATATCTCTGTGCATTTCTTTATTATACCTCCACTCTCATTTCGTGTCGAAAATAATCCGGATCATCTCGGGTACAAAAAATAGTTTTTGAAGAAAAAACATGCCCTGAAAATATTGATCTACATGTTTGGCCAAGACATGTTATAAGGACAATTTGTGGGTCTTTTATTGGAAAAGGATCAAACTTTGGTTTGTTGGTTTAAGAGAGATAGATGCAAATGGACTTGTACAACCCATGGGTGGTACACTAGAGACAAATCAGGAAGTCAAAATACCATCCTTGACCTTATCAACCTTTATGTTCACCCACAATGGATACAGGAATATCAAGAATGTCTAAAAGGAAGCTCTAACGAACCAAGGTTTACCAAATCAAGCACACGTGATGAGGTCGATCTAAAGGATGTAGTGTATGTATAATTGTGGCATAATAAAAGAATCCAAAAAAGAATAAAGAAGACCAACTTATAGTGATCTTGGAAAGTATGCCATGGGGATCTTGCTTAGGCACTCAGACATCAAATAGGGAAAATAAATTCAAACTCCTAGGCTTGGGCAAGTGTCTAACCTAGGAAGGACCACCATCACATAATAAAATGTCATGAAAGTTGGGGGAACTCATGCCATCTTTGGGCATTGAGTGCATGGATGCATGAGTGTATGGATGGTCTAAGAATTATCATCTTATGAGAGGGAAGACCCATTCCAATTCCATGGACTTAAAAATTGAATTTTATGTAGTACATGTTTACAACGCTAATGAAGATTATAGCTTTAATAATAAAAATTAGTTCACGGGGACATCCCAAAAAAAGCTCGGCCTCCATGCCTAACGTGATTAGAAATGCATGCCTATGGAGTATATAAAATCTCAATTTACACATTTCAATGCAAACCATTAATGACATTCGACGATGACTGTTTAACATGCCTAGCATCTTTCGAGGGTGAAAAGGAGAAACATAATATATATAAAATGTGTATATCGCATTGCCTACATAGGAACCTCAATTGGAATTTTAAAGTAGAGAGTTTGATAGGGTAGTTTATGAGAATTGCTTGAGTTGGTAGACAAAAGATGAAATAATAACGTGGAAAACCCATAAAAAATAAGTGGCATAAAATAAAGTAGGAATCTACAAGTCCTAAAATACGAACTGAATACGCACAATCAAATGGAGACAAACAATTAACCATCGACGACATACTTAAAAAAAATAAAAGTTGGATGAGTCCAAATGAAAAGATATTGAACCAAGCAAACAATTAAACCAGGGAACAATTATGCATGCAACATCATTTAACCATGAATTCCATTTCTAGATTTACACATAAGCAATTGCTATCTTAATAACTAGAATCAGAAATAAGAATTCATACACATAGATAAAACACTTATCTTATGAATAAGTTGATCCAAGGAAACTTGTTGCTTATAAGCAATTTTCCACCCAATGTAGGTAATCCTCTATGGATACCATCCCCAAGCAAGGTTATGATACCACTAGGGAGAATGAAACTAGTCCAAGACACTTAGGTCACTCTCTAAACCCAACAACTCATAAGTTTAGCCAAGAAAACCACCATAGAGCAGTCCAACCAAAAATCTAACTAGACTAACTATTGCACTCCCTTCCACTACCCATTCAACACAAGGAAAATAGTCCTTTATAGATCTTCTTCCCTTTAGTGATCCTTAGGGTGTGTAGAAGGATTCTAACCTCAAAATCCATGGCCTTTAAAGAAAATATATTTAATGTCCCCCAGCCCAACCGAGGGACATTACGGTGCAGAATATACATAAAAACAAGATTTACAACCAAATAATTTTTTTTTTTATGGTTGGCCAGTTTCCTATAGCTTTCGGCTATGAATTAAAATAGATTTAGCTATTGTATACAACCATAAAATAGAATCATCTACAACATTCTAATAATCAACATGAATTGCAGCTAAACAACTCACTAGAACACCATATAAACCATTCTCATTTACACATAGTTCATGCACAACAATTAAACACATAATTTAACACAACAACAAGATAAAACACTTATCTGTTCACAACAGTTGTGAAACCAACTGCTTGGGACAGACATTCCACCCAACCATAGACTAATTGTTCCAAATATCAACAACTAGTCACCCCCGAGCTTAGGCTAGCTATCCACAAAAGAGGGTGGCCTCTCACATTCCACTCACAACTCATAAAACTCTCAACCCAATTGATATTCTCCTACAACTATCCTGATTTTCCACCAGATCTCTTCCTCTTGAACTGTCCAAAACAAGGAATGTACCCCTTCACTGATCTCATTCCCTTGGGCATCCCATTCATTTATCAGGGTCTCTCTGGTATAATCATCTAGGAATATCTCAATTGGGAACTCAAGGGAAATTGCTGCTAGGAAACTATGAGCAAACCAACAACAAACACTTGTTGTTTTAGTGCAACTCACACATGAGTTCACTCTTCAAGCATGACAACCTGGATCTGTAGTTTTCTAGCTCCAAATCATTCCAATTACGCTCCATCATGCTCTATAATTCACCCTCCATAGTTGCATCAACTTCTAGCTCTGTTTCTTTCTCTCTACTTGTTCCCCATGCACAAACTTGACTACCTAAAAACTGTTGTCCCCAACCCATACAAATTTTCTCTCTTTGGATTTCGTTTCTTGACTCACACTCTTCCCCAAGCTGATTGTACTCAACCCCCATGTGCCCAATAAATTTGGGATGTGAGCACTCACACCCACCCTCTTACATGTATTCAATGATTGGTTTTGGGAACGCTCAATAAAAAATGGGAAGGTTCATATACAATTAGCAAATTCAGGAAAATGAGTGAATTAATATACATGGGTATTTCCCCCTTGGACCCATCTTGGCCATTATCCTAGACACTCCCCCCTCTTGTGGATTAATTAAGCCCCCATCTCTTGTCCATGTCCCCTTAGTAGTTGACATCACATTTTACATCGCTTTGGCTATAGCCATACATTATATCTACATAAGCATTAATTAAACTAGGGATTATAGAGGGGATGTTACATTCCCCCTCCCCTATAATTGTGCATCATCCTAAGTGCACTCTATGTAGATATACATATATGAAAATTTACATCACAATACTTAGAAATAAAATTTTGCAATTTAACAACTCCAGCAACAACTTTGACCATAATCTCATGTTCCTCTCAACTCGTCGACCCAAGGAATGCACCATTCATTTGTAAGGGATAATCCAAGGGATGTACCATCCATTTATCAAGGCTAAACCAAGGAATGATCCATTCTTTTATTAAGGTCGCCAATGCAGTTGGCTAGGACTCAGAGATGTGGTTCCATAATTTTAGCTACTCAAAATGGAATCTTGCATTATATTTTCTTCAAAACTTTCAAAAATTTCCAGGTATTCTACCCGCATGTTTTATTCATGCTCCCATGTAGCATATTTAGGACTGTAGCAAGTCCATTGAATCTTTACCATCCCTATGTATTTTTTCTTGATCACTTTGACTTTCCGGTCTAGGATGCGTACTGGTTCCACCATAAAATATCCTTCATGCTCCACCTGGATCACATTCCAATCAATTATGTGGTTAGGATCAATCACATATTTATTTAACAATGAAAAATGAAATACATTATGCACTCTCATGGATGCAGGAAAAGCTAACATGTATGCAACTGGCCCTATCCTTTCTAATACTTCAAAATGCCCACAGAATCTTGTTTCCAACTTCGGAAAACTTCCTAATCTTATTGAACTTCTCTTTTCCTTTACTTTTAAGAACACATGTTCTCCCACTTTAAAATCTCTAAAAATTATGTTCCTGTCTGCATAACTTTTCAGCCTATCCCGGGTAGCTTTTAAATTCGGTTTTATCTTTTCCATTTGATCTTCCATTTCTTTTAACAATTTTGGCCCAACAACTACTATGTTTGTTGGATTATCCCAACTCACTGGTGCATTACATTTTCTGCCATACAATGTTTCAAATGGACTCATTTTCAATAAGGGATGATACCCATTTTTGTAGGAAAATTCAACTAAATGAATATAATCTTCCCACTTTGATGGTTGATCCATCACATGCATTCTAAGCATGTCCTCAATTATATTGTTAGTTCTTTTTGTTTTCCCATCTAACTCTAGATGATATGTTGTACTAAGGTTTAAATTTGTTCCAAAGCCATTGAGCAAACCCTTCCAAAAATTAGAAGTAAACTTTGGATCTCTATCTCAAACTATTGCTTTATGCACTCCATGTAGCCTATAAGCTTCCTTCATGTAGATATCTGCAATATTTGTTGCCTTGTGTGTAGTCTTTACTAGAATAAAATGTGTTTCTTTAGTCAATTTTTCCACCACCACCATGATGGAATCATGCTACTTCATTGTTCTAGGCAACCTAGTAATAAAATCAACTGTGACAACTTCCCACTTCCATTCTGGAATGAGCAATGGCTGTAGCAAACCTGCTGGGTGTTTATGTTTTGTCTTCACGTTTTGTCATTCTAGACATCTGGTTATGTAATTAGCCACTAATTCCTTCTTCATTCCCTACCAAAAGTATTGGATTCTTTCTGTTGCAATTGTTTTCTGATATCCTAGGTGCCCAACATATGGCACATTATGAATTTCCCTCAGAACTGCATTTTTCAGCTCACTAGAATTTGACACATACAGTTTTACCTTGTACATGAGAATTTCATCATCTTTTAGCTCATAATAATTAAATTTCTGCTAGAAATTTCCTTGTTGTAATGTCTCTTTTATTTTCACATAGTGCTTTTCTAAATTTGTTGTTGCAACAATTTTGTCTTTCAAATCTATATTGTACCTACCGATGGCTGCAATATGCACTTCATGGGCTCTCCTACTGAGTGCATTAGCCACTTTATTTGCTTTTCCCTTTATATGTTTAATTTCAAAGTCATATTCACTTAGAAATTCCAGCCATCTAGTTTTCCTAGCATTTAGTGTTGGTTGTCCAAACAAATGCTTCAAACCATAGTGGTTTGTCCTCATCTTGGATTTATTACCCATAAGGTAATTCCTCTATATTTTTAATGCATGTACAATCGCTTCTAACTCTAGGTCATGCGTAGCATAATTCCTCTCATGCTCTTTTAATTTTCTGGACTCATAGCATACCACATGGTCTCTTTGACTTAGAACTCTATCGAGTCCTTCCTTGCATGCATCAATGCACACAACACAATATTCATTTGGATCTTCAATCTTCAATATTGGTGCACTTGTCAATATTCCCTTCAACTGTTGAAAACTCCCTTCACACTTGGAAGTCCACTCAAATTTCACTCTATTGCAAAGAAGTGATTGGACTTGCAATCTTTGAAAAACCTTTTATGAGTCTTTGGTAATAACCGGAAAGACCCATGAATGATATAACCTCTGTGACATTCTTTGGTGTTGGAAATCCTTTAATGGCCTCTATATTCTTAGGATCAACTTATATTCATGCAGTTGAAATTATATGCCCCAAGTAGTGAATCTTCTTTTGATAAAAGATGCACTTACTTAGCTTAGCATACAATTTATGCTCTCTTAAAACTTGCAATACCATTCTTAAATGATTCCCATGTTTCTCTTCTAATTTAGAGTAGACAAGGATATCATCTAAGAACACTTATAAAAACTTTTCCAGGCACTCCGTGAACACTCCATTCATCAAACAGATAAAACCCGTTGGGGCATTTGATAGTCCAAATGGAACTACCATGAATTCATAATGCCCATATCTTGTTTTGAATTCTATCTTGTTGATGTCTTATTCCTTTATCCTTACTTGATGATAGCCTGATCTCAAGTCAATCTTTGAAAATATTCTCGGACATTTCAACTAATCAAACAAATCATCAATTCTTGGCAAAGGATACTTATTCTTTATGGTAACCTTATTAAGCTCCCTAAAATCAATACACATGTTTAAGGTTCCAACTTTCTTCTTCACAAAAAGAATCGGGGCTCTCCAAGGTGACATACTTGGGTGTATATATCCCTTCTTCAAAAGTTCTTCAATCTGCATCTATAACTCTTTTAGTTCTAGTGTGCCCATTCTGCAAGGTGTCTTAGACACTGGGAAATATCCTGGCACCAAATCAATAGAGAAATCAATGTCTCTCTTTGGTGGAAATATTGGAATTTCTCTAAAAACATTTTCAAAATCCCTCAAGACCGGATGGTCTTCAATGCTTTCCACTTTATCTTTGGCTGCCTCCTCTATATAGGCTGCAAACATTTGACATCCCTTCCTGAAGCTCTTCTTCAACTGCATAGCTGAAATATCTCTAACATCTACATCTCTTGGAATGCCTTGAATATTTCCTTGCTTCCCTTCCTCATCAAGACATGTGATTGTCTTGTTGTAACAATCTAGGACAACATGATGTTTTTCCAGCCAATCCATGCCAATTAGACATTCATATGAACGCAATGGTATGGTGTTTACATCTACCTTTGTGTTGAGTCCATTCATGTCTATTTGAAAATCTTTAACCAACTCATTGATCTTTCTCTTAGCCTTTGTGGATAGTTGAACTAACCAAGATTGTTCATGCTTACTTCTTTGCAAGTGAAATGTTTCAACAATGTTAGTATTTATGTAACTATGGCTAGTTCTAGAATCAATCAAAATTGTTATGGGTTGGTTGTCAATCTTACCTTCCACTTCAATCATGGGGGATTCATATTCATCTTGCTTGTTGTCCAAGGATGTAGAAATCCTTGGCATGCTTCCTCCCATGTGTTTCATTGTTTCAACCTCCTGAATGTTGTGGACAGTCCTCATTCCTTCTCCTTTGTGAGGTCAGTCCCTATATAAGTTATTTCCATGGGTGATTTTAGGGGCGAAATTTCGCTCAAGGGCGAAATTAAAGGGGTTCCAAATTTTTATTAGGCGATTTTTATTATATTGGAGTGGTTTTTTTTAAATTTTATTTTTCGTCCCTAATTTATTTAAAAACAAATAGTATAGAGGGTTAGGCCAGGTTTTTATGAGGGAGAGAAGAAAAAAAAAATATTTTTCTCCTACATTTTGGAGCTCCAAGCTTCCATTCACCCCATTTCCAGAAATACAGAAATTTCTGGTAGCGAATTTTCCCTCACATTGGGTATAAATCATGGTTTGTGGTTTAATCTGATCCAGTTTTGTGGTATGGGCAGCTACACTTTTCTATTCGCCCAATTTCCAAAGAATAAGGGGATTTATGTTAGTGATTTCACCCTCCCATACGCTATAAATCGCATACTATTTCTTTGTCAACAAGCACAATGTTTGGAAGGTATTCAGATGAGGCCCGAGGATATTAGAAAAACAAAGCAATAATCAATTATCAATAACACAATTTTTGAATATTTGGCACAACATTTGGATATCCATACTCCGGAGGAAAGCATGGTACACTATTTCGACGAACTTGTAACTTCATATTTTTTTGAGAAATTGTTTATTGTGGTTGTAAGTAATGTAAAATACTTCATGGGTTCATTTTTTTCAGGGCCTAATTTCATTCACCTAAAAACATAGTAGAAGAGCATAATTAAATTCAAATACCCACAAGAAAATTGAACTTTTCCTTTGAATTCCAGCATAAACCTGAGTATTTGAATTGTAAGGACATATAGTGGAAATATGTGTACTTTTGTTGTCTTCCTGTGTAATATTCATGTGGGTTCTCAGAATCAGGGCATGGGTGATTAATGATAAGATCATGGAGAAAAGAGAATTACATCAGACAAATAACATGGTTATTAGGAAAATCCTGCCCTTAAAAAGCCAAAAAGAGAAACATATGAGCCTGCACACCGAGATGAAGCGACTTAACATCTCAATGGAAAACACTAACTTTGATTCTCACAAGCAAGGCCAACTTATTCTTAAATATCCTTAAATATCCTAGGCCAAAATGAGAGGGGTCATGTTGAAAAGTGAATTTACACAGAATGTTCCACAAAAAATCAATTGCAATCAGTGGGACTATCTGCCACAAGAAGTTACAATTATTCCTAATCATCCAAATGTCTCCCATAAGAGGACATTTCCACAAAAGAACGGTAGTTGAAAAGGAAGTGAAATTTAGCTTGGAACCATGTCCAAAACATTTTGGCAGACCGACATCTCCAAAAATCATGTTCAATCATTTCATCCTTGCCACATATAACACAAGCAATATATGTCACACCGAGTTTATGAAGCCTACTGCATTTTCATAATAGGTGGCGTGAGATAAAGGATCATGATTCAAGCATCCCATATTTTGTGCCTAACTTCCCATCTATCAATCATTTGGATATTATCTCCCTTTGACAACAATTAGGGGAGAATATGGCTACCCTACAAGCTAAGTTGGACACTAAGAAGTCACATGATAATAAAAAAATGTGAGAGCTTATAGAGAAAGTCATTTTTTTACTCAAAGAAGCAAAATCTATACAATGAACATTTCTAGAAGGATACTAGAAAGAGTTGGCTCATTTATCCTACAATATAGGATTGGATGGGATTGCTTTAGCACTAGGAAAAACCCATTGAGGAGTTAAGAGAGAGATTAAATAGCTCAACAGTGAGGCTCGAGCACTCAATCATCCTTTGGAGAAGAGAGATAAGTTTTAGGAGATTTAGATTGTGTATGATAAAATCATCGAGCTACATGATGCAACCTTAGTAGATAGAAATGCTCTCTAAGAGTTTAGACCAGGCTACCCAATACACTTAGATTTGTAGTAGTTGGAAGCATTTGTAGATACAAAATGGGAAGAAATAATGTAGATGCAACTAGTAGAACTAGATTAAGAGAAATATCAATATTTCATTGTTGGTGTTTCAATTGTGTTAAGTGGACCAAGTAGTTAGATGTATTCAAGCAATTTTTGGCTCATGCTCTTACCTTTATTCAAGAATTGGCCTATTCATTTCAAGGGGAATTAGAAGATCATTTAACATCAAAGAAATAGAATTAACTCAAGGGTGATTCAATGGGTGTGGTAGAGGCTTGTTGGCCTTCACTTGCTTTGGGATTTTTGTGCAAGAAATAAGAATGATGGGAATTATGATATTTGGATAGCTTTGACCATTTCAAATGGACCCTCAACTTTAGCTAAAGAACAAGTGGGAAAAAACGTTTTTGTAGGTTAAGTTGGGTAGTATTTATTATGTAAGCATAGTGTTGTGAAAGGAAACCATTGTTAGTTAAGCACAAAATTGGCATGTCAGGGATGCCCTAAAACTTCTTGTCAAATGCAAAGAAAAGGGATGGATCCTAGTTTGGTCACTATTATCGTCAAACTTATACAACATATAAACATAATTCCCAACAAAAATTCAATGACTTTCTTAAATAACCCTCTTCATTGCATCTTGCTTCAAAATAAAAGTATCATTCCACAATGTTTACTAATGCATGCTCAACATAGGGGTATGTTTTCCTATACCTAGCTTATGCTGCAAATCATTTTTGTTGTTTCCATTACATAATCCTTTTCATTTAAATCAGATGGAAACTCATTACAGATACCTTTCTGCAAGATTTACAACATTTTCTAGTGTCTCTGGGTCTTATAGGACCTCCTCAGTTTGCTTTTGAAAACCAAAGACAGTCTTCACATTCCTTCAAAGTGAAGTGTGACATAGTTTCCTAAAGATTCAGAGATATTCTCAGCACCAACTGTTACAAAGCCATTATGAATCCAGTAAGGAACATTGTTGTCATTACAAGCAGTAGATCTCTGAGCTATCTCATTTTCATGATGGGAAATATAAGATCCACCCCTCCACCATGAACATGAAAACCATTAACCCAAATGTGCAACACTCATTTTACTGTAGTCAATATTCCATCTTGGCTCATCAACTACTATTATTTTCCTTTCCGAATCTTCTTGGTGAATTCCAGACTTGCCTAAAATGTTGCCTGTTATCATCTCCATTTTCTCAGGCTTCAATCCACTAGTTTCCAAGTGATCACAGAAAAGGAGATCATCTATAGAAAAACCCATACTTGATGGTAAACAACTAATTATAGATGCATCGCTTAGCTCTTTTGATGCAAAATTTGACTCTGCAACAACTTGAATCTTGGCCTTTTCTGAAACATAAAAAGGACTTTCTTGCAGTGGAGAGATATTTACTGTACATAGAACTGTGATATGTCTATTTGTCTCCAATGCCCAACCATCAGGAAACACATCCTTCTCTTTGCTATTTTTACCTTTCATAGTGGATCTTTCAACTACATAATTTTCATGAGAAGGTATTTGAGACCTTTTGCCTGCACAATTAACATAAGAAGAAACACATTTATTACATCCAACTGTTGGATTACTAAGAGCGGGGGTGAATTAGTAATAATGTAATTATAATCCTTTTTCTTCAAAAGTTATATCAATGTAGAATTATTATCCAATAATGAGCAGTAATAAATAAACAATCACACACATGCACAGTACACCAGTGTTTTACGTGGAAACCCAAATCAGGAGAAAACCACGAAATGTTTTTTCTTATATGTCTTGAAGAATTACATTCATTAGAAGCACCAACTTCCTTTGTTTTCAGCTGCAACTGGAAAGAGGCTCCAACCTCCTAGTTTCTCAGGCTACAACCTGAGGGAAGCTCCAACTCCCCAAATCTCTAGCTACAACCAGAAGGAGGCTATATCCCCCAATGTTCTCTGGCTAAAACCGGAAGGTGGCTACAACCACCTGTCCTTGCCCCATCCTGCCACCCTGAAGTAGAAGTATAATGATGGAACCATTGTCACACTATCACTGTGAGATATACTGCTATAAACTTGTACCAATAAGTCTGAACCATGCATCAACTTGTACCTCAACCTGTAATCAACCTGTACCATAAACAAGTGCATCAACCATGCACCAACCTGTAATCAACCTGTACCATAACCAAGTTCATCCAACCATGTACCAAGTATGTTCCAATCATGTTTCAACTACTCATAAACTATGAATCATC
>ML784538.1:311271-350726 GCA_009831015.1 Picea engelmannii | reverse complement strand
TCTGGTAAAAATTTCAGCTCTTGATTCTCTATAATTATGGAGATATACTCTGTGGAATATAGGGTTTGTGACCAGTCCTGAAACTAGTCAAAAAAAAGGTGTTCCGGGTAAAACAGTCATAACTTTTTCATACAGACTCCAAAATCAGTGGGACCACTTCCATTGGAAATAGTACGGACTGTAGTTTCTTGTGTGCGAGTTTCAGAATCAGATTTTAAATATTGAGCGCGGGGCATGTTGTACAAGTTGGGTCTTCTGAACAGACCAGAATTGAATAAAGTTTTGTTATCTCTCATATATTCTTGGGTGGAAGGAAGGGGCAAGGATAGAGAGTTCAAATATCTCTTGATATTGGAGGATTTTATCTTAATCTTGGAGGTTTATCCCTCCCTTTACATTTGGAAGCTGTAGCTACCTTTGGAAGTCATTACTTCCCTTGAACAAAAACTATTGATTATTTCTCATATATTGTGCATGGTGTATTGTGGTGTATTGGTGTAACTCTTATACCATTGTTCATTTCTCATTGGATATAATTGAATGGTTTAATTGTAAGTTGAAAAAGGTTTTAAATTGTACTTGATACTAATTCACCCCCCTCTTAGTATCAACATCAGTCATATGTTTTGGTGAACCCTGAGTGCCCCGTTGTGGGTGTAGCATGAAGCTCAGAAAGTACCGTGGATTTGAGCTTGGATTGTTTACTTAAATACAAGCAGCCTTTGTATTGAAGCTCATCCTAGAGCCAGGAGTACCCTGGGGGAGCCTGAGCCTTGTTTTGCAGTTGTTGGATCAGATGTGAACTTTTTGGGTCTTGAAGCCATTCCTGGTGCATAGCTTGTAGCCAATCGGGTATAATGAAGAAAAGAGAAAAAAGAGATCCTTCGTCTTCATATTTCCGGAACAGTGCATCCGCCACGACATTGTCTTTGCCCTTATTGTAAATGATCTCATAATCATATCCAAAGAGCTTAGTGACCCATTTTTGTTGCTCCTAGGAGGAAATGCGTTGTTCCAGAAAGTACTTGAGGCTTTGATGGTCGGTCTTAATTTGGAATCATTGCTCCAAGAGATAAGGACGCCATAATTCAACGACATGCAGAATCGCCAACATTTCTTTTTCATAAATGGTTTTGCCCAGATTCCTTTCAGATAGTTGCTTGCTAGTGAAGGCCAAAGGGTGACCCTCTTGCATAAGGACAACGTCGATTCCTTTCCTTGAGCTGTCACATTCCAACACAAATATCTTTGTGAAGTCGGGAAGGGCCAGAATTGAAGTGGTGCACATGGCCATCTTCAAGGTTTGAAAATCTTGAGAAGCTGCTGGAGTCCAAGTGAAAGAGTTCTTTTTTAGGAGAGTCGTGAGAGGTGCTGCAATCTTTCCGTAGTTCTTAACGAACTTGTGATAATACCCTGTGAGGCCCAAAAATCCACGCAAGCTTTTGAGAGTCTTTGGGTGTGGCCAGTCTTGCATAGCTTCAATTTTTTTCGGGTCCACCCTGATGCCATCCTTTCCCACCAGATGACCCAAGTATTCTACTTCTGAGGCACCAAAAGCACATTTGGACTATTTCAGGAAAAGTTGGTGCTAAGAGAGTAGGCGGAGAACTTGATCCACATGAGTAAGATGGTCTATCTAGGTTTTTCTATAGATGAGGATATCATCAAAGAAAACTAGGACAAAATGACGGAGAAAAGGGCGGAAGACATGGTTCATGAGGCTCTGGAAGGTGGAGGGGGCATTACACAACCCAAAGGGCATGACCAAAAACTCATAGTGGCCCTCATGAGTGCAAAAGGCCGTCTTGGGAATGTCAGCCTCCTTCATACGTATTTGGTAATAGCCCAAGCGAAGATCAAGTTTGGTAAAGAATTGGGCACCACTCAATTCATCCAGGAGGTCATCAATGACAGGAATGGGAAATTTGTCTTTGATGGTCAGTTTGTTGAGAGCACGGAAGTCAAGACACATTCCCAAAGAACCTTCTTTCTTCAGTACCATGACGACCGGAGACGAGTAAGGGATCGTACTAGGACGGATGATGCTGATAGTAAGGAGTTCCTGGACCATTTTTTCAATTTCATTTTTTTGTGCAAAGGGGTGGCGATATGGATGGATATTGGGGGGAAGGCTTCCTGGGACAAGGGGAATGGAATGATCATGAACACCTCGGGAAGGGAGGAGTCCTTGGGGAGTGGAAAATACTGTTTGATGTTTAGAAAGGAGGGTTTGGAGGTCTTGGGGTACGAGGGGTGTCTCTGTGGCTTGTATGGTGTGGAGCTGAGAAATGACACAAGAATGACCTTTTTTGAGTAGTTTTTCCATGTGATGAGAACTGATGATCTCAGGTGAACCAATAGTGATGCCTTGGAATTTATATTCGTGGCCTCCTTGGTCGAATTGCATGGTTAAGTTCTAAAAATCCATGAGAATGGGACCCAAAGTTCTTAGCCAGTCTGCACCCAACAAAATATCGCAACCACCCATCTCAATAGCAAACATATGGGACTTTAGTTGGTAGTCACTAATTTGGAGACACACATTTTCACAGCGCCCGCCACATTTCATAGAACCACCATTGGAAATCATGATTTGGAAATTGTTGACAGCATGGATGTAGCAATGGGTTTCTTGGGCAATGCGACGATGAATAAAATTGTGGGTGCTGCCACTATCAACCAGAATGATGACCTTTCGGTGCTTGATGTAACCAATTAACTTGAGGGTTTGGGGGGCCGAGAAGCCAGTGAGAGTATTGAGGGAAATGATTGGTTCCACTTCGGGAGGGTCGGAGGGAGGGTTTATGTCAGTGACTTCTGGTGACTCAAGCACAAAGGGAGTGTCATCATCCTCTTCTGAAACGTCCTCAGAGATGGCCATAAAAAGATTTTGTTCCTTACATTTGTGGCCTGAGAAATATTTGTCATCAAAATTATAATAGAGGCCTTTGAGTTGTCGTTCAGCCATTTTAGCCCTGGTCAATTTTTGGATCTTTAATGGGGCGGAGGGAGTAGTGGGGTTTACTGGTTTAGGGAGAGGGATAAAGGAAGGCTTACAGTTTTGAGAGGAAACAATTTGTTGTGCTTCTTTAGCTTTTTTAGTAGCCTCCACCCAAGTTGTAGGTCGAGCCATGAGGACATGGACCCGAATCTCCTCCTTGAGGCCACTGATAAAACACTCTCGAAAGAAAGCATCAGTCATGCCTTCTGTTCGGAAAGCCAGTGGCTCAAATGCAACTATTAAGTATTCGACTATGCCTAATTGCTTCAATTTTTTCAAACGGCCCAAATGGTTGGTGTCAGTGTCAAAGCATTCATAAAGCTCCACCACAAATTGGGTCCAAGCAATATACCCTTGACGGGAAGTTTTTCTCCATTGCCACCATTGCCAGGATTCTTGATCTAGATGGAGAACACCATACCGGAGTTTGGCCAAGTCATTTGTAATATTGTAGAGAGAGAAATAATGTTCCATTTGGGTGACCCAACCAGTGGGGTCCGAGCAATCAAATTTGGTTACATCCACCCGTGGAAGGCATATGTCCCATTGAAAGTGATGGGGTTGAAAGGAATGGGAGGAAGTTTCACCTTCAGTCTTTTTATGTGCATCAGGAAAAGAGTCATCGGTAGGGATCTTTAGTTTGGTGCAGAGTGATGAAAAGACAGATTCAAGCTGGGTGGTCAGTTCATGTTTGACTTCCGCCATTGCGGACTGCATGGCTACATTTACAGAGGCATTCATGGATGCATCATGGGACACAATAGTAGCACTGAGTTGTTGCACTTCTTGTTGGGTCTCGAGGAAACCAGATTGCAAGGTGTTGAAGTGAGACTCTAGTTCTTGGCTATGGGTATGGGCCATGAGGATGGGTGAACTGAAAAGGGAGTGGGTGGGGTCAGAAATTTTTGCAGAAAAATGATATGGAGGAATGTGATAAGGGAGAAGAGATGAATCTAATGGAATAGGTCTCAAATAATCGTGAAAAAATTTCCAGACTTTTTTTTTTCTTCTGCGGAGTTATACTTTGGTCTGAAGAATGTTGCAGTGTTGAAATCCCCAAATTCTGAACCAGAGAGAAATTTGTATTTACTTAGCAACCCAAACACAGATGCGCGACAATAGATCTTGCCGGTTTAATTTGTTTATGTTCCCCAAGGGTTAGGTATTCAAGGGTTCTACAGACAAGGGTTTGCCCGCTATAGCTCTCTGATATACGTGCGGGGTCCAATAGTAGTACTCGGCCCAACATCTCAGGGCACTAACTAAGGAGGATAGACCGTACCCTTAGTCGTACTACCCGACTACCCAAGTACTAGAGAGTATCTTCACGAGTGATGTTCTCAGTGACACTATAGCAGTCCAGCGGCCGATAGGTTTATCTAAAGAGGGCTTCAAGAAATCTAGGTTGATCCGTACACAGGTGTTGTCTGATGCACTACCACTCGAAGGGGTACCAACAAGGGTTACAAGGGTGGCCAACAAATGTGCGCTTAAGAACCACTTGTATTTCCTGCGTGTATGAATCCCTCAACCGCGGGTTTATGCACGTAACGATAGATCTCTATGGCTTAAAGACGTCGAAATACGTCTCTACCTTGAAAAAAAATACCCACAATTTATGCCAAGGAAAGTGCTCTGATACCACTTGCAAGATACTAGATATATAAAATATGCAGAACAGAAATGAAATGCTAGAAATGGCAGAATAACAGTAAAATATCCAGCATAATCTTCACAATACACAGAAATGATATACGAAATAGCAATAGAAATAACACTTTGATTTAGATAGCAATGTTCACAGGCCTCTTCGAGACGGCAACCTCCAGTCGAGCAACGCTCTGTTACAATAATCTCCAAGCTAGGGTTTTCATACCCTCAGCCCTTATTTATACTAAATATGTCTATTAAGAGAAGCATCTAGAGGAAGATCCTTCTAGAAGCGGAAGCTTCTATTAGGTCTTCTTACATCTGCCTTATTCTATTTTATTGAAAGGCCTTATTAATATTGACCTTTATTACATCCAAATACATTGATCTACCTATGTGCGGGTTAGGACCTTAACAGATGTTGTGATGACAGTCACACTAACTATTCCTACACAACTTGTCCAAAAACATGCGAAAAAGATATTTCCAGGTAATGGGATATCCATTACAAATTTTAATATATTTCCCAAAACAGTATATGACCATGGTGATTGTGATCGGATTATTTTTCTCAACAAAACAAGTATTGTGGAAAAAATTCCCACTATTTGTTCAGAATATCGTTTCGTCCCGGACATAACTATCAGCCAACTTGCACAGAGAAATGACATTTACCCCATCAGAACCATTGGCACAACTGTCACACTGGCAAGAAAACTTGGCTTGCAACACATTCTCCATATAAAAGATGGAGAGTCAGACATCGACAAGGCAATGGTACTAATCTCCATATCCATTTTTGTCCTTTACTTTCGCACGTCCATGTATCTCGGTTAAGTTACACAAATATAGCATTGTTCCATGTTGCAGCTGCAATTGTTCGATACCTATTCAAATTTGTTTTCATCAATGGAACAACAATTGCATAAAGGGAAATTTCCACTTATGCTCTTCAAAAATATAACAAGGAAAAGGGATGTTAAAGAAAGGATCTTTCGTACAACCCAAGCAACATTTGTAACAAAATTGCGAGCAGACATATAGGATCTCAAGAAACTAACCATCTCTACAACTGTTGTGTGTATACATCTACAGATTCATCCTCACGTTGCTCATACAAATAGCCTTCACCAAATTTCTGTGGTTTTTTTTATTTTTTTATTTTTTTGGGGTGCAGTTGTATATTATATTGTTCAATATATTAATTTTTATGCTCACGTTTCCAGTTTGAAGGTGTTTTGGTTGCAACGAATGCTTACTCGACCCCCTTTGAGCATGTATGTGTGAAATGAAACTCGTGTGCTTCTGCTTCTTCTTTGATAAGTGATGATATGATTGATTTTTTTCGATGCAGTAAAAAATGTCCATACATATATGGACATTGACTCAATGTTACCATCTGAATCGTGGGCAACACAACTTTGCATTGTACAATTAGATAGCCTATGTTACAAGATGTGCTTCTTGGGTTAGCAGAATTGTCATATGAAGCATACCTACAGAAAAAGGAAAACAATGTCTACATGCTACGCGACTTTTGGATACACAACAAATTTACCTTAAATGAGGACAATGCAATATTGCATATCGACTGAAAAAAATAAAAAAAATCATATCAAGCTTTGGTAGGAAATGAAAATATCTCATGTGTATTTGTAATATTTCTTCAACACCCAAATGAATGTTCGTTGGACTCAAGTTCTTCAGAGTTTACATTTATAGCTGTAAAATTATTTTTCCATAGATTTTGTCTCTTCTTGTGCACTTGAAACAACAAGGAGAATCTAATTACAAATGCAATTGATGTTTTTAATTTGATGTTTTTTTACATCTCCCAGTAAGAATTTTTCATATTTGTTTCGGTGTGCAAATAAAAAAAAATTGGTAGTTGGTTGTGGCTTTGATGGAGGAGCCTACACGTTTTTTGGGTGCCCAAGTTGGACAATTGTTTTCCAACTATATAGCCATGACAAGATTTCTGCATTTTTTGGGGGTGCCTGAATAAAATAAAAATTTGTCTCCAACTATACATTTATGGTATTTTATCTGCATTTTCTCGATGCCCTAATTGAAAAAAAAAAGGACTCGACATGGATTGAAACATCAGCTTGAGATTTTCAGATATCGCTATAGAGATTGCACGCGCATAAGATTTTTCAGTCCAGAAATGGAAAGCATGAGAGAAAACCCCATAAAAAGTATCCAACTGTAAATAACTCGGGCCCATCCTTTGAACCGTCAAAATAGATTTCTCATCTGGGCAAAATCATCAGGAATTTCCAATAATATTGGAAATTTGGCATTTTTAAAACTTGTAGTGATAAAGCATGGAACTATCAGAAGAAAATGTCCATAGATATCTTTCTTAATGGTAAAATAGTAATCAACAACTTTCTTGTTCCCCATTTTGAGATCTGGTTATAGCTAGTGTGCAATGACGAAGCTCCGCTAGTTTTGTGTTGTATTTTGTTTGCCAGACTTTTGTTCATATCCCATGGCCCCAGTTATTTTCTCATGGGAACATATGCTATATGTAAGATAAAACCAATGCCAGGATGTGTTTTTTTTATATATCAAATTGTTTGATGCAAAGGTCGATGCGTACTGCTCTATGGAACCTTGTGGGATCTTGCTTGAGGCATGTTTGGTGTTTACTTGGTTCTTGGTTGTATGCTTCGTTCTGGAAAATTAATAATACATTCAGGATCTTCGTATTTTTTCTTTGATCTTAAAGACTATAGAGGACATGATTTTCCCTTTAATATAAGCTCTATGACGCAAATGTAGTATGTTAGCACTTTTCCTTGATTGATGAACTTAGCAAAATTAATCTCCTGGAATAATTTGAAATAAAAGAATATATACTATGTGAAGTCCAATGGAACTATTATATCAACAACAGGACATTAAAATTCAAATTCGTCGTTGTTATACTTGTGGTGAAGCTGACAGTACAATAACTTTACTTAGACATCCCAAAATTGATTTTCTTGTAGCTTTTCGAGGCTTCTCTTATACAAGTAGATCCTGGAAACTACAAGCATGGATCATTGTATCTATTCCTTCATTGAAGAACCTGTTCACATGTTTAATGCACTTCATAGTTGTTGTTAAAACCATCAACGGGGCTTTCTTAAACCAATTCCCTCTTTCAAAAATTGTCATCCCCTTTCTTTTTTCCCTGTGCTTTCTGTTTCTGGTTACTTACTCGTTTTTCGGAAAATTTCTAGGTGTGGAAGCTGGAGGATTCACGTCTTCATATTTCCACTTACTTTTATATCACTAGCCTGACCGACTACTTCCCAGTTTCATATTGAAAAAAAAATTTGGATTGCGGGTTCCAACATTGCGTTTCGATTGTCCCACCACCTACAAACAACACTCGAACTTCTGCAATCTACAAATTAGCAAACAAATTCCCCTTTATCTCGTTTTTAGCACTTTTCCTTGATCGATGAACCTAGCAAAATTAATCTACTAGAATAATTTGAAATAAAAGAATATATACTATGCGAAGTCCAATGGAACTATCATATCAACGAGAGGACATTAAAATTAAAATTCGTCGTTGTTATACTTGTGGTGAAGCTGACAGTAAAATAATGTCACTTACGCATCCCAAAATTAATTTCCTTGTAGCTTTTTGACGCTTCTCTTATAGAAACAAATCCTGGAAACTATAAGTATGGATCGTTATATCTATTCTTGATTGAAGAACATGTTCACATGTTTAATGCACTTCATAGTTACTGTTAAGACCATCAATGGGGCTTTCTTACACCAATTCCCGCTTCCAAAAATTTCCATCCCCTTTATTTTTTCCATCTGCTTTCCATTTATGGTTATTTACTCATTTTTTCAGAAAATGTCTAGGTGCGGGAGTTGGCGGATTCACATCTTCATATTTCCACTTACTTTTATATCACTAGCCCGACCGACCACTTCCCTATTTCACATTGAACAAAAAATTTGGATCGCGGGTTCCCGAATAGGCGGGTTACCGGATAGGCGGGTTCAACATTGTGTTTCAATTGGTTTGCCACCTGAAAACAACACCCAAACTTCCATGATCTACAAATTAGCAAACAAATTCCCCTTTATCTCGTTTTTAGCACTTTTCCTTGATCGATGAACTTAGCAAAATTAATTCCCTAGAATAATTTGAAATAAAATAATATATACTATGTGAAGTCTAATGGAACTATCATATGAACGATAGGACATTAAAATTCAAATTCGTCGTTGTTATACTTGCGGTGAAGCTAACAATACAAAAACTTTGCTTAAATATCCCAAAATTGATTTTCTTGTAACTTTTCGATGCTTCTCTTATACAAACAGATCCCAGAAACTATAAACATCGTTTGTTGTATCTATTCCTTGATTGAAGAACTTGTTAACATGTTTAATGCACTTCATAGTTACTATTAAGACCATCAATGGGGCTTTCTTACACCAATTCCCACTTCTGAAAATTTCCATCCCCTTTCTTTTTGCCCTCTTCTTTCCCTTTCTAGTTACTTACTCATTTTTTGGAAAATTTCTAGGTGTGGGAGTTGGCATATTCACATATTCATATTTCCATTATTACTTTTATATCACCATCCCGACCGACCTCTTCCCTATTTCATATTGAACAAACTTTTTGAATCGCGGGTTTCCGGATAGGCGGGTTCAACATTGCATTTCCATTGTTCTGTCGCCTACAAAAAGCACCTGGAATCTCGCGATCTACAAATTAGCAAACAAAATCCCCTTCATCTCATTTGCTTTCACTTTCTATTTACTTGTTCCTTTTTCCAAATGTGTCCTTTTTCTGAATGTCTCCTTATTTTATATACAACACCCAAAGTTCTGCAATATACAAATTGCTTTCTCAACATTGTGCTTCCATTGTTCCCCTTCATACAAACAACACTCGAAATTATGCGATATACAAATTGATGGCCAAAATATGTCATTGTGACATACAATTTGACCATCGGCCCCTCACGTCTCTTGGATATATCTTGTGACCCTTTTTTTTATAACCCACTCGACCGCTTTCCATACTTGGGCATTTCTTGGAATTTGTTTCGCAGGTTGGCGGGTGGAGGAATGTACAATGCTTAGTCGCTCTTTGCCATCCCCGCTACCTTCGTACCTCTTTATATATATGAAATTATTAATCTTTAATGCTAGTAGTTCGTCGTGCAGGAACCATTAAGATTTTCATTAATGTCTAGAAGGTTAGAGAAGATTTGTCATTAATACAAATTAAACCAAGATTTGCAGAGAAGATTGTTATCCTTTCCAAGTATTCATTTCAAATATGATGCAATCTCTTTTGTGCATCGATCAGTTGGCACCTTTAAGAAATATCTAATTCTTAATCGCTCTTCATCGTCATCGCCACCTTCACACTTTTTTCTAAATATGTAATTAGTAAGATTTAATGGTAACAACTCATTACTCACGAACCCTGGAGATTTTCATTGATCAATGAAAGGCTCGAGGAGATCTTCCATTGATACACATTAAACCAAGATTTGTGGAGGGTTATATTATCCCTCCCCAATTTTCATTTCAAACATCGTATGGAGCAAACAGAAATTCTCATTAACTTATGGCAGCAGTTCTGTCCAGATACAGTAAACACCTTTGGGCATGATGGCCAGAGGTTCCAGTATTTCGGGGAATATTCTTACTACTCGTCTCCCTCTGACTAGGAGCAAAAAAGGAGAAGGTTCATTGGTGCACCGAGAGATATATTTCAAGCCAAATAGTTCCAAGGCAACCCTGCCTACTCAGAAAACCTACCCAATTGCAGTGATGGCTGGCACAGAGGTTGATGCGATGGATTCCAAGCCGAAAGAAGATGATCTAATGGACAATGATATGACAATGGATGATGGCAATGCAAAGATTTTTCCCACTCATGCACCCCAATTGAAATCAACCATAACGAGCAGTACTTCCCGACTCGATGATGGTGGTCCTGACAACACCAAAAGAAGGTGTTTCGGAAAAGAAATTGACGTTGAACGCAATAGCCACTTTGCAGATCGAAAGTAGGAATTCTAGAGGTCCAAATTAGTTTGTTCTGGGTGGAAGTCTTTCACTATAAGAAAATGATCTGCTGATGCTCCCAGAGATATATTTCAAGCCAAAAAACTATTCAATTGCGAGACCACTATCCTGTTCTCTAGATATACAATCAACATCTTAGGGAATGGGAGAGCTCCCATTGGTGCAAGGCATATTCCTACTAGTCATCTTCGTTCACCCAGAATGGACTAATTTGGGCCTCTGGAATTGCACATGCAACATGTGTCCCTTAATTTTTCGATTTCCATGGGGAGGTGGTTTCTTGGTGTGTCATAACTTTCAGTTAAGGGATATTCCATTTTCCCTGCAACATTTTTTGTCTTCTTCCTCACGGGAAGCTTCTGAGAACTATCAATTTTACCGCAGGATGATCCATCAAGGAGAAGACTACAAGGATTTCCTAAAAAGAAAATCACGGTAATCAGTTTTGTATGCATGTTGAAGAGCATCTCGATGGCTCCTGCATGTTTTCGATCCTGTGCCTGTGTTTATGGCAGATATGTTCAATGTTTTGGCCCAAAGAACTCGGTCCAATTTCTAAGGATAGATATACAGTGCTCAATATTCTTTTTTTTTTAATGGATTTACTATTAAAAAAAAATTCTTGGAGTCTTGGTTGTTGCTTCTTTTCTGGATTTAACGCCTCTTCTCATTGGCATGGTTCGGTAGTCTCATATTTCTTCGATATTGTATTTTCTTAGGTAATTTGTTCTAAAATGGAGCATCTAACAATTATATGACAATGCACTGCGTCGATCCATCAGGATTTTATGGAAACAAAAAATGAATTTCAAACAATTTCAAACCAACGTCAATTCTATTCATAATGTAGATAAAACATAGCAATACCAAATCACAATGTTATAGCAAGATCGTCATTGTTGTTTCTAGACATGCAATTATTAATCTTTAATGCTAACAACCCATAATGAAAGAAGTTTAATACTTAAGTTAATATGTTACAATCGTGGAAGAATGTATCAAGAACACACTTACTCCCACAAGTTGCAATAAAATCTAATCTTCAGTAAAGCATTTGCTGACAATTACTAGAAAATGATGGTTTTGCAACAATGGGGCTTGTTTGAAACCAATTCCCGCTTACAAAAATTGCCCTCCGCCTTTCTATTTTCTCACTCTTTTATCCCCTGTAGTTTCTCTTTCTTGTTACTTAGTCGTTTTTTCCGAAAATGTCTTGCTGCGCAAGTTGGCGGATTCACGCGTTTTGACCAAGCACTTCCCCTTTTTCTAAATTACACTTTCTATTGTTCTGTGACCTGCAAACAACAATCTGGCTTCTGCAATATGAAGATTTACTTCTAGACTCCCACATCATCCCCTCTTCTGTGTTACACATTTTGCACCAAAATGTTTCGACGTATACAATTTGAGAGTTGGGGCCTTACAACTCCTCGGGAACCCATCACCCTATTTTGAAGCTCATCCGACCAGTTTCCACACTTGACCATTTCTTGACATCTCTTTGGCGGATCGTCGAGTTCGTGAGTTCAGGAAATTTCAAATTTCTAGTTGTTGTTTCCTGTGCCCGCTACCTTTAGATTTATTTCCAAGTATATGCAATATGTATACAACTTCTCCAACAACATACATAAAAGATCTTACCAAGAAATGGAATATCTATTGCAGATTTGAATATATTGGACCTTCTTTTCCCTCTTCTATACTTGATCAAATTGTCGTTTATTTTTCCCCTCTACTCTCTCTTTCTCGTTACTTAGTCGTTTTTTCGAAAATGTGACTCCGACCAACCACTAGCCATTCGATGCCTAGGCACTTTTCAGATTGCGAATTCCCGAGCAGGCGGGCTCTATATTGCACTTCCATTTTTTCGTGGCTTGAAAACAGCACCCGGACCTCCTCGATATACAAATTTACTGTCACACTCCCACATCATACCCTCTTCCATGATACACAGTATGCACATGAAATTTATGAGACCTGCAATTTGACCTTTGGGTCCTCACGTCTCCTAGTGAACTATTGTCACCATGTTTTGAAGCCGCTGTGTCTGCTTTCCATATTTCGCCATTTCTTGGAATCTCTTTCATGCCTCCAATTCCATACTTACCCGAATTTTTTTGCTTACGGATTCCTGGACATGCGAACTGTGCTTCCAATGTTCCTTGACCTGCAAATAGCCCCCCCCCCCCNATTGACTTCCAGACTCCTACATCAGCCCTCTTTCGTGTTACACAGTATGCACTCAAAAATTTTGATCAATACAATTTGACCATCGGTACCTCATGTCTCCTTTGGGACCCTTGTCAGCCTATTTTGAAGCCCGTCTGACCGCTTTCCACAGCCATTTCTTGCAATCTCTTTCATGGATCATCAGGTTGGCGAGTTCAGACAATTTCCAGTTCCTAGTCATTGTTTTATGTGCTCACCATATTTACACTTATTTCCAAGTATATGCAATAAGTATATAAATTCTCCAAAAACATGCAGAAAAGATCTTGCCAGGAAATGGAATATCTATTACAAATGTGAATATATTAGCCCTTCTTTTCTGTCTTCTATACTTAACCAAATTCTCGTTTCTCTTTTCCCTATACTTTATCTTTCTCGTCACTTAGTCATTTTTCTGAAAATGTCTAGCTGCGCTGGTTGGCAGACTTGTGGGTTTATGATTCCTACATCAACCCCTCTTTTGTGTTACACAGTATGCACTCAAAAGTTTGGATCAATACAATTTGATCGTTGGGCACTCATGTCTCCTCGAGAACTCTTGCCAGCCTATTTTGAAGCCTGTCTTCTGGATTCCTGCTTCAACCCCTCTTCTGTGTTACACAGCATGCACTCAAAAGTTTCGATCAATAAAATTTGACCGTCGGGGCCTCATGTTTCCTTGGGAACCCTTGTCAGCCTATTTTGAAACCCGTCTGACCGCTTTCCACGGCCATTTGTGGCAATCTCTTCCATGGATCGTCAAGTTGTCAGGTTCAGACAATTTCCAATTCCTAGTCATTGTTTTTTGTGCCCGCCACCTTCACACTTCTTTCCAAGTATATGAAATAAGTATATAACTTCTCCATAAACATGCAGAAAAATATATTTCCAGGAAATGGGATATCTATTACAGATGTGAATATATTAGCCCTTATTTTTCGTCTTCTATACTTAACCAAATATTCATTTCTCTTTTCCATGTACTTTATCTTTCTCATCACTTAGTCATTTTTCTAAAAAAAATTAGCTGTGCGGATAGGCGAACTTGCGGGTTCACATTTGCACTCGTGATTTTATATCACGACGTAGACTGACCGCTTCCCCATTTCATACCCAACCACTTCTCTGACCATGGATTCCTGGGTAGGCAGGCTCTAGATTTCACTTCTATTGTTCCATGACCTATAAACAATACCCTAACTTCCGCGATATACAAATTTACAACCGAACTCACATCATACCTTCTTTTGTATTACAATCTACCTATCATGCCCTCTTCCGCAGTACACATTTTTCACTAAAAACTTCTGAGACATACAATTTGACCGTCGATTCCTCACGTCTCCTGTGGAACTATTGTCACCCTATTTTGAAGCCCATCCATCTAATTTCCATACTTTTCCATTTCTTCGAATTTCTTTCATGGATCGTCGGGTTGGCAGGTTCAAGAAATATCAAATTCCTAATCCTTGTTTCCTATGCTCGCGCCCTTTGCAATTAGCAATTAGAAATTATATAAGATCTTATTTCTAATTATGCAATAAGAAAGTGTTAATGCTAAACCAGGATTTAAGGAGATCTCACATTAATATAGATAAAACAAAAATTTATGGATGGTTATATTATCCCTTCCAAGTGTTAATTTCAAACATCATGGAATGTCATTTGCACGTCGTCGGGTTGGTCTGTTCACGAAATCTTCAATTCTTGATTCCAAAAATGAGTCTAACCAACCGTTTCCCTATTCTGTACTTAGCCACTTTCCTGAAATTCCACAAATATACAAACCGTCCGCTGAACTGCCCCATCATGCTCTCTTCTATTTTACACATTTTGCAATAAAAAATTCTGATGCATAAAATTTGACCATTGGACACTCCCTCTCCTAAGTATCCCCCGTAACCCTATTTTGAATCTCGTCGGACCACTTTTCAAACCTTTCCATTCGTTCCTTGCTCTTCCCCATCTCCGTGACCTTCACACTTATCTATAATTAAAAAATGTTTATGTTTATGTGTGTGTGTGTGTGTGTGTGTGTGTGTGTGTGTGTGTGTGTGTGTTGTTTCTAAATATGCAATTAGTGACATTTAATTCTAACAATTCATCGTGTAGGAACCATATATATTATCATTGATGGGCGAAAGGCTCGAGGAGATCTCTTATTAATACGCATTAAACCAAGATTTGTGGAGGGTTATATTATCCCTTCCGAGTGTTGATTTCAAAATCATGAAATGTCATTCACATGTCGTCGGCTTGGCACGTTCACATAACCTCCAATCCTTAATTTCTCTTCGCCTTACCCGTGACCTTCGCACTTCTAAATATGCAATAAGTAAGCTTTACTGCTAACAGTTCATCATGCATCACCCATACAGATTGTCATTAATCAACGAAAGGCTCGAGGAGCTTTCGCATTCATAAGCATTGAACCAACATTTGCGGAAAGTTATATTATCACCTCCAACTGTTCATTTCAACCATCGTCTGGGTCCAATGAACATTCTTATAAACCTATGGCATCAGCTCGACAGCAGTTCTGTGGAGATATAGTGAACATCTTCAGGCACAAGGACCAGAAATTCCAGTGGTCCAGAGCATATTCTTATTACTCATCCCCTATCGCCCAGAATGAAGTAATTTGGACCTATGGGATTGCTTGTCTAGACTGTGTCCCTGAATTTTTTTATTGTAAGGAGCTTGTCTCTTGGTGCTTTGATAAATTTGTTTCAGACAAAAGAATTATTCCACTGCAGGACCGCTATTCTATTTCTTTGTCACCTCAAGTCTTCCGCTAGATGTTAAGATTGTCGGAGCCAACATTGACATTCAAATGATAAGATTCCAAGCAGTTCCTAACAAAGCATAATAATGAGTTGGACCTCTTTCCCTGTTCCTGAAAATATCACAAGCTTGCAGGTTAGTTCATTTAGAAATCCAATCCGGGAAATTGCCTGGTTGTTTACAAGAGTAAGGGGACAGGAGTCCACAACAACTATTTCTCGGATGGCTCTTTATATTTTGTATTTCACAGTCAAGGAACAAGCCATTTTTTACTGGGGCAAGCTAATTTCCCATGAAATTTGTTCCCAATTGTCAAGCTTCAAAAAGGAGAAGAAATTTTATATGTCATCCTACTTAGTTTTTGTGATAGCACATTGCTACCAGTTTCCAAAACTATCTCTATCCAAGAAGGTCAACTGGGAATTTGACCCAGTAACGTTTTGGTACCAAGCCTTGTGGAAGCACAAGGCCTCCCATTGTTTTTATGAGGTTTTTAATGGCTTTGTGTCTATTTTCAAAGTTTTGTTGTTAGGAGAAGATGCTCCCCACATATCTAAAAAGGAAACCGGTTTTGTGGACAAGAAGGGGGAACTTGAACATTTGTATAATTACATTGTGATAAGGATTTTTGGCTCCAGGGAAAAACCTGCTCTCCTTCCATGTCACATTACAGATAGAATATTTGTTACAGAAGTAGCAAGGTAATACAACTATTGGTTGCATCTATTCCAAGAGAAGAGAAAAAAACAGTTCATTCCTCTGCCTTGGAAAGTCGGGGACTTCGTGTTGAGGAACATCAACAAAATTGACGAATTTGCAGCCCATTTTAGCAACTTGAACCTAAGATATGTTGAAATCCTAAGAGGGTTTGACCCCAATAAATTTTTTTTACAACATTTACAAACACTGGGCTTCGAAAATTATTTTTTCAAAAAACACCTAACCGAAAACAAAGACACTAGCGACAATTCTCCTACTTCTAATGTCGGTGACCTAGACACACTACAAAGCACCACTGAATTGTACAAGCAATAGGGAAAAGTCCCCGGTGAGCAGAGTGTTCAATCGACGAATAACACTCCCAAAAGTATGACATCCCGAAGCATCGCTCCAACGGCCCACCACAACAATAAAGAAACTCAGATTTCTTCAAACAGAGGAGGAGATAACGACCCTCCTCACCCTAAAATTGATAGTTCTCACAAGATTCCAGTAGACAAGAAGAGAAAAAAAATTGTGGGACAGACGGAAGAGCCCGAAATTCAGAGTGAGAACATGGAACTTGACACTGATTTGGATAGCATATTTTGTTACCTTGATCATCCTAGAGACGCAATCCAACATAGTCATCCAATGGAAATATCTGATACCGAAAATTTTGATGAAGATGAATCCTTCATGTTCCAGAGCGTTGTTTTTGACAACCAGTCCAAAAAATTGATTATTGAAAAAAAATATGTAAAAAATAAGAAAGGAAAATCTCATTCAGAGGTTAACCTTGTGAATATGCAGTCGTCCCAAATCTCTCGACTTCACATAGCGACCGCAGATGCACTTGATGATTCCATTGGAGGCATTGAGGCCAAGAATGCCAGACTAAAGGACTAGGTCAAGGAATTGGAAGAGGCTTTGATTCCTATGCCATTGTTTGCCAATCCTTTGGAAATAGACATGCCTACCACCCCTGTAGCCAATTTAAAAGGATCCTCCAGCCTCCTCGCATCGTGTAGAGGATATGTGGAGAATAATATCAAGAAACGAATGGAACTGATTACTGAGGTGTGGGAAACATCACAAACCATGACTTCCCTTGGAACAAGGGCACATAATTTGCTCGAACATTTGCAGATAGAGTTAAAAGATGAAGAACATTTCTATTTAAACATGGTCCTTCCTTTTGGCACCATTGTCAACAACATGATAGAAACAGGAGGAAGACAAAAAGATATCCCATCCAAAAACTGGATCAGTCAATTAAATGCATGATGGAAAGAAAAAGTGAAGAACCTACATCTCATTGTTCAGTCATGTTAACAAGCCATATCAAAGAAATAAAAATCATTCACAATGTTGTCCAGAATAAACTTAGCCAGAAGGACTAACGACTTCCAAGACCCCAACTTAACTGTTAACTCCTTGCCCTTAACTAAGCAAGACTTCGATAAACAGGTTGATATTTTGAAGGCGTTGTCTTTGGAAAATTTTTACAGCATCCTTGAATATGGTCGAGATGATGTCGACAACTGGCTAGTCGACTATTCAGTACAAAATGAGGAAATTGATCAGGCTCTGCATAATCTTTCTATCGACTTCAGGGAATTAGAAAAGGAACTTTTCAACATAAAAATCTGGAATGAGATCAACATCACCCTAATGAGAAGCTACATTGAAGAATGGCTCGAAAGGGAATTGAAGCAGGTCATCGACAAAAGGGAACATGTAGTTTCCACGACTCCAGTAGTCGTCAATGACATCAATTAAAAGGCATCAACAAGAAAATAACAAAAGGGGTCATATGTACCATCACTGTAAGTCTATACTGATCGCATCTTGCTTTGTTTATCGACCCAGTTATTCCACTTTTTTTAATAGAAATGTCTAGCCAAAGACGGATACCTTTCAATTTATTCTTTTTAGGTATTACACTCTACCTTCGCCCACTTCTTCTTTCTACAATCCTATTTCTTGTACATATTTCTCTTATGGTCCGCAAGAGCCCCAATCCTAGTCTCTATGACAAATGCATTGAAATTTCCAAGAATATGTAACAAACAATATTATTTTTTGATATATTTCAAATAAAATTGTTTTTTATCTCCTTTTATATTTATGTCCTCATACATTTTTATCTTCCACCAGTCTATATGACAAATGCATTTAAATTTCCAGGAATATGTAACTTTTTTGATATATTTCAAATTAAATTGTTTTTTATCTCCTTTTATATTTATGTCGTCATAAAGTTTTATCTTCCACTATGCAGAAATTGTATTTTCTTAATTTGAATATAACTTTTTTTGTGTGTTGCCACATATACAAACAAAATAGACAGAATTTTTCAACATAGAAAAATAGATTATATACTTTCAAAAAATAAATGGGGCTCTAGAGGTCATGTGTCATTTACTACATGGATACCACATGTGCTTCATGTTGCTTGCCACATCTCCATTGCAGTTTCCATCTACCTCCGCTACTTTTTCCTATCCCAATTCAACTCGGCAGGGACTACACTGCCACGTAGCACTTGTTTTAAAGATTATTTATGATTTTATATTAGTTTTGAAAAGGAAAATTGGCCTCTTATGAAAAGGAAAACCTATTCCAATTAAATAAACTCACAATTTTAATTTGACGCATTACATATGATAAAAAATATATTAGTTTTATTGAGGAGAATTGACATCTTAGGGAAGGAAGGCTTTATTCCAATTTTATTACATATCTATAAGGGCGATGAAGGTTCTAGCTTTATTGATAAAACCATTGTATGATGAAGAATTTCAATTTTATGAGCTTTCTTTATAAAAAAAATATTTATGAGTTTTTATTATAAAAAAATGTCTATGATTTGGAGGAATTGATATTAAATATAAATAAATTATGTTTTTATAGGAATACATATTTAATGTTTCAATAAAATATTCTAATTTTAATATTTCCAATGCCTTGCTAAACATGTTTTAAAAGTGTGAGAAAGTAATAATCTATATCTATAGTTTCAAGATATGTTAATGAAGGTTGGTTGGTTCATATGATCTAGGGTGAGAGGCGTATTTTGATATATCTATGGATATAGATATTGGAAGACATATTTTAATTACATATGGATATGGATATGGATCTAGGGTTCATATGATATGTTTATATTATCCCAATTCATGTTTATTCCTTCATCTTTGTCCCAGGTCCGAGGGTTAACTATTCCACCAAAATTTCCTACATTGGCACCCAAAGATTTGACACATGTAATAACCAATCTCTTATATTTAAGGCACTGTTTCTAAAAAAGAAAAGACATGTGTGCCACTTTGACTATTTTCTAGTCTTGGGCCTATTCGAGAGATCCTCCTGATTTGATGGAACTTTGAACCTTATCTAACCAATTCCTATGAAATGGAATTCTACAGCCAGTTTTCAGCGCACATAGTGTAATTTTCTTGTTTTGTGCTGAAAGCTTAGTTGTATACTCTGTTTTTTCCTTTCTTGCATGCTTGATTTATTTCTGGAAGTCTTAGCAACTGAAGAAGAGTTGGAGAAACCTTCCCTAAACATCATTGTCAGATGAGTTGTGGTTACTTTTAGTACTTACCAAACCATCATCTAAACTAACTGCTTGAGTCTTAGATGCCCTTTTTATTTGTTCTTCCTATCCTCCATAGTTTAGTTCCTTCATAAATATCCCAACAAGATTTTCACATTTATCTCTCGGATGAATGGCATGCCTGGAGCATGAACACTGCATTTGATTTGGCCAAGAGAATTTCTAGCTTTCAAGATCATACTTCTTTCCTAGCTTGTTAAAGGCTCTTCCCATTAGTCATTGATATTTATCAACATTTGTTGCTTAGCCCTTAAAACTAAGCATCGAATACTTGACTAGCTATGACTAGCAACACAATTAATATGCTTACAAGACTATGCTAATGGAAAGGGTTTGTTTCACCCATATCCAATGTTTTATTGATTTCAAGCAGCACACTCAAATTTCTACAATAATATACACAACAATGAGGGTGCTTTGAGTAGTTGTTGTAACAACAGATCAAAGCATTTTTTAGGTTTCCTTGTGACATGGAAAGTTGATATATTCTACAAATCGTATTGGTTTTTTAATCTACACAAAGGAATCTATGCCAAGTTGTAAAGCTACAAGAAAATCAAGATTTGGGTCAATAACTAGCAGTTCCCTTGTTTACAACAGTTTACATATTACCCATTGACAGATTCTACACCAAATATCAAGGAGTATTTCCAAATCTTTGATCTTGAATACCCTTGTTAGAAAAAAGGCATTAAGCACTCAACAACATGACTAGGACACTTGTAGTAGCAACTATGTCCATATTCAATTAGTGACACTCATTATGATGTGGACACATAAAATTGTAGAGAAACAGAGCAAGATGAGTTGGTGGATGAGCAACATTTTGAAGGGACAATGTGGCAAAAGGCCAATTCCATTTCTAGTTCCATGAAGAAGGTGAGCAATAATGCCTCTTTTTTGGAATATAGGAATAGACCCAATGAATATTTTGAACTCCAAACTTATGATGATATTTTTGTTACCCCTATTGATGCTCCCAATCACCAGATGTATGGTAGAACATGGTTTCATCAAGATGACATCAATTTTGAATTGTTTCCTAGGGAAGAAGAAGCTTGTGTTGATGATTGTAGAAAATGTGACATTTGCAGTTATAAAGAACAACTACATGATGAGCATGACAAAAAAATCGATATCCACTGGTTATATTGTGAGAACAGTAAGGTGAATGATATGTTGGACTATGATTATAATAATGGTTTTACAACAAATTTCCCTTTGGAGGTGCACACAGAGGCCTTTGAAGACCAACTAGGCATAAATGAGGATATATTCTACTGTACATGTAGACTTATTTGTCAAAGGAATATATCAGCAACACAATATGTGTGCATTGGTCATTCTCTTTCAGAAAAGTAAAAATTTTCCTTGGTTTATATTATTCTCACACTCCTTCCCATTGGAAACTTGATCCTCAGTGTTACTGCTCTAATTCAACTTATGAATATGGTAAACAACCAAGGGATGTCCATAGGAATGAACCAGGCTTAAAGGAGAACAATTCATTATGTAAATGTCCATTTAGAGGTTAGAAGAGCATATTGGTGACACATATGTATGGTGTTAAACTATATGGGATTCATTTGACTGGAATGCAACTATAATAGATATGAGATTTACTTTTGGGAAAGCTAAATTTCCATTGATTGATGATTCAATAATGGAGGGAGAGCTCATTGAAGGAAGTTACAATTATGAGTCATAAGTGTCAATGGAGCGGATTATGCCTTTTGATGAACAAAAGGAAGTGATGTGGTGGTTTGAAGATATTTTTATCAGGTATAAACAACATGAAGGGGTTGTTGGTCTTGGAGAAGGAATAACTCATTAATAGGATTATATTGATGCAATGTTCAGGTTTTATGATGAAAGAAAACTAGAAATAGTGTTTTTCCCTTCCACATCAGAATTGAAAATATTTCCTAGTGTTGATATTAATGACAATGCAATGGAGGATGAAGATGGTGATGGTAATATCATGGCATTTTTGTAGGAAGTTGAGGTTGAACATGAACTAACAACAAACAATTATGTCCTTGGTTAGGGTTGTAGTACTAAAGTAAGAGGAAGTTTTCAATGAAAGGGGGTGATGAATGTTACTCTCAAGATTCCTATGCTTACTCATTTGTGCTTACACAAACTATCAAACATAGGTGAGAGGCACCTTGCGCAGGAGTTGAGATATATGGGGTTTTCTTCTTATGGTGTCCCTGATTGGAAGAAGTATTTTTGGTGTTGTTCGCTGGTGTACTGACTATATTGCCAATTGTTGCATAAACTAGATTATTTGTGCTTGAAAAGGAAGTACGCATTTATTTTTGTCCGATAAATTGTGCCCTAATGTAGTGTAAGATAGGCATAGTAGTGATCAATCCCTTGAGTAAGGTGGATAGTCGACTGAAAAAAGTTTGGATTAATTGTGCATTTCTTGTTTCCCACACCCTTGGATTCTTTAATAAAGCTTAATGAAGTTGTGATACACTTTCCTTTACTAGTTGCAAGGAAAAAAAAATTGAAAAACTTCTATATAATCATTCTATAAGATTACCTTCAACATATGCAATGGAAATTTCCTTATGAATATTTTCAAATGATAAATTCATAAGCGCATTAATTTTTTTTCTTTTTAGATCTTGAACCTAGAATTTTTCAATAATGGTTTAGTAGCTTTCCTTGAAACATTTTTACGTTTAATATTTTCAATGTCAAAATTTCCTTAACAAGCCCTAGCTACATTATATCTATCTCCTTTAGAACCCAATTTCTATGAGTTGGTCGACAACAACCATCACAACTTCATGGTGACAAATCTTGTACCTGTCAAAAAGGCCATGCAATAAATTTTCACCAACTTCTTCTATTATATTTTAAGGAACTAATGATAAATATTTGGTTATGGACTCTAAAGTACCTTCCTTTGACATGGCCATTTTGTTTTCTTCACCACTCTTAGAAATCTTTGTAATAATGTTAAGTGTAATTTCATTTTCACCCAGTCAATTTGGGATCATCTCTAGTAGTGCCACAATGCAAGTATCAATTTATGAGAAATTTCACCCACTCAAATTTCATCAGCTTTAGCAATGCCACAATACAAGTATCAATTTATGATTAATTGTGCCCACTCGAATTTCATCAACCTAAAAATGTTTATATAGAACCAACTAATATCGATTATCCATTTCTTAAAAATCCTTTGATACCATGGAAATATTCAACATCTCATACCCTAGACTACCAAGAAGTGGGATTAGATCCATGGCCACTCCTGAGTTTGCAATTGCAAGAAGTGTTCCCTTGCTTCCATTGTAAACAACACTAACCATTGCTTGTGTAGAGAAATACTTGTTTATATATTTCAATCCAATCAAGGGTGGGCTTGCATACCTCCCATTGATGAGAACCATTTCAGAGGAAATCTGGAAGAAATGACTTGAAGTGTTCCCTAACTAGTGCAACTAGCACCTCACTCAAACCCTGTGCAGCTCTTGATCACACACCATTGCTATCATTTGAATTTAGAGTCTCCATTAAACAAGGGAACTAATCCGAGAATTTCTCTTCATCCATGCCATTTAGGAGTGAACCAAGATTTCTGGATGCAATGAAACATACTTATGGTACACGATCTACAAGAACCTGTTTCAATTCAGAAAGCATCAAACTTATATATGGAAACATGTCTTTTGGATTTGTTACCAAAGAAAACATGTCTCCAACAATATAGGATGCTTTCTTTTAGGTTTCTTCACTTCTTTATATATGAAACAATAATGTTAGATATGGAGGATCAATATATTCAGAAACATTGTCTGTAGAAGAGGGTCAAGGGAATACTTTGTGTATTCATTAGGATCTAAGATATTCAAAAGTAATTTTGAAACTGACATAGAGATTTGAGGGTTATTGATGACACTATCTGCATTCTATGAAGCCAACTAAGTAGCATATTGGACCTTCATATTAGGAAATAATTTTTTCATAGTCAACACCCTATGCTCCTGTTCATCACAGTTAGTATAATAAATAGGAGGGCCATCAAAACACAAGATATAGGATCTATGATTGCTTTGTTCAAGTTGCAAGTTAATGGTTTCATCATTCATAGAATCAAGGAGATAAAAAACATTATTTTCTAACCTCAAGAGGTTGTTCAAATTCCATCTGATTATCTATCTCATTGTAATGTCTCCATAATAAAACTAAATAAATAAAATTTTGGTTATAAAATAAACAACACCTTTTGTTTTCTAAATTATAACCTAGATAAGTCCCTGTGAATTTCCTACCTTGATAGTTAGTTCTTCCCATGCAATTATACAAACATTAGGGCCTTTGGTATTGCTCAATACTTCTTTCATTTCATGCATGGAAAACCTTTTGGTGCCATAAAATATTCTGAAGAAAAATCAAATGAAAATACAGACTAACAGTTATGTTCATAGCATCCTAACTGCGGATATTGTTTCCATTAGCTGGGGGTGTTTCTCACCATCTACTAGACACCATGCACAGTGGGGAAAAAACCCCTATTTTAAGGGAGGTAAAACAAAATTAAAAAGGAATATCCTATTCCTCTTCAAATTTTACAATAAATTTCAAGCAAATCACAGGTTACAAAGGTAATTCTTTATTAGGTGAAGGACAAGGGTAAAAATATGTCATTATCAGTCTGATACATAAAGAAAATAAAATAAAAAAGAAAGGATCATGCTCATATAATAAAGAGAAAATCTATGTCTACCACTAAATATGTCTACCACTCATTTGAAAAGTGTAAATTCATGGTCTCTTTTGATTTGGATAGAGTCTTCATAATTTTCTCTATTTCACCATATTCTTGTTCATTGTTACTCATCCTCAATTTTAAGACTTCTTCAGATATTTTGACAAATGCAGAGTATCATAGCTGGCATTGACTACTAATACTAATTTTTTGTAAATATACAGGGTTGTCCTAGCAGTTGTTGCACATATTCTAGATGATGAAACTATGCATGTATAGTTTTTTCTAGACCTTTGGTGCATTTGTAAGTTTAAATTCTACACTGTACAACATTTCATTGCCAATCACCCAGACATATAGTGTAAGGATCGAAGTGTAATAATCCCCCTAAATATGAAGTCTCAATCAACTTATTTTCCAGCTGGCATCTTGTATATGGCATGGAGAAATTGAAGTTCCTTGTCTCTCTTTCATAACATACAAATCCCCTTAATCAAATGGAAGAAAATGGTTATATCTAGAATGTAACCTCTTCTAGTCATTTGTAGAGATATCTCAAATTTATTTTCAACTTAGCCTGACTTATAGAGTCCTTCAATCAATAGTGCATAGATAGTGGGATTAGTTGTATGAAGATGTGATGACCGGGACATTATCTCCTTTGAAATTCTAGAGCTGATTCAAGTTCTCATGCTTTACAAAGTCTGCATGTGAGTATTGAGTAAGTAGTTGAGATAGGAACTGTTGTGGAGTGGCTATTTAATGGGATAGATGACTTTCATTCCAGCAGAAGACACCATTTGTTGAAAAAATAAGACACATTTTTTTTTTCCAAATACTAATATTTTATATTAATTTCAGAATGGAAGATATTTACATCGATGAGACACACACAAATATCATATAGACCTCTTACAATGGATAAATATTAACACTTCTCCCACAGAGATATATTGTATTGAAAACAAATTTTATTAAGTGGGAAAATTGATTGTTCACCCATGATCAAAATATTAATGTGGTTACCTTTAACTCTGTTCTACAATCAATGTCTTCTAAAAGCTAAGTATATATGAAGCATTATACCAAAAATATTGTGTGTAACCTAAATAAGGACCTTTACAAGCATACTCTTCCACTACAATATACCTATGATGTATGGTAATTTCGCCAGTTATTTAAAAAAAAAAATCCCAACACCTCTAAATCATACCCAAATATTCCAAGTAGTCAAATAACGAATATAACATAAAATATATATGTATTGTTGTGAACAACAAACAACCATTTCCTTTAACTATTATTCATATTCTCCCTTATTTTGGAATGATGTTGACCTTACCCAACTGGTAAGCTTTGGCATAAAATCCATTGTTAGTTATGCCTGGATGAAAAGGAATTTTACTTTGAAAGAGAGTAATTCCATTATGTTTGGTTTTAAAACCTTACAATAACTAGTTACTTCCATTGGTTACATAACAAGTATTGTAGTCAAACTACATGAAGACTGGGGGTGGCTTAAACTAATAATAATAATAATCTAATTTTAAGTTCACAGCCAAGCCAAACACAAAATTGGTGTATGATACCCCCTTGTTTGTGGGACAAGGGACCCCCTCTACACAACGATTTGACTGCTAAAGTTTACACAGGTGTACATACCCTACCCCCCTTTGGATTTGAACTTGTAAGCTCCTAGGAGGAAACACATGTTCTTAACCATTAGGCTCATTCAAGCTATACTGTATCATCCACATTTATCAATTTATTATGAAATACAAAAATATTCTCCTCGTTAAGGTTCTCCTCACCCATGATCAAGCCAAACAAGTGTTTCCTCCCATAGATGCAGCTCCATCTTCACTCCACTCCAGCATATATTACTGCAGTTACCTTGTTTCGCAAGTGTTTTGTTGAAAATACAACTTACATCCAACTTATTTTCCTAAGTTTAGAATGTGATAAATTTGTTTGAGTCAATAAATGTTGAAGATATGCTTTGCATGTATGGATAAGAATGAAACTGAAACTAAACTAAACTAAACTAAATTGCAACTAAACTACATGTATGGATAAGAATGAGATTATTGCAAGGGTTTTTGTGATGAAATAAGAATTGCTTGAGGCCCATTCCCAATGGCAACAATGCACACTTCTAGAGATATTATTTCACATTTTTTATTCATGGAAGGGTACAACCTTCAAGGAGAAGCTGATTGTTTTATCTCAAAAAGAAGGGTGATACTTGGAGATAATGAAACAATAGAGAGGGTGAAATATTCATGCATGCTTTATGTTGTAATGGGTAGTAGAAGGGGCACCACCCTTTAGGTTATTTTTGGATCTGATTTATGTAATAGAAAGATCCCACTCAAGGRGATATGATAACTRGCATCCAACACAATTCACTAGTGGTTAGTGGTGCACWTTACTGGGATTTCAACAGTCCTTCAAATTCATCATCACTACTATCTAGTATGATACCATTTTTTGTTGACATGGAGTTTCCTACCATGTTTGTCCACTTCCAGTGTCATAAGGCATCATAACAATGAGATCCTTGACAAACACAACCCCTGATTTGCAACGTTGTCTAGAGGATGGAAAAATTATATTTCTTTTTCCAAATATGTAAAATGAGTATATTACAGTTTAATGAATACATTTTCCTATTATTATATATGGTTTTGTAATTTATCAAAAAATCGCCAAGACTTTATAAGGTTTTATAATTCAATGAAAGATTCACCAAGATTTTACAAGATTTTATAATTTAGTGAAAGATTCGCCAAGATTTTACAAGATTATATAATTGACTAAAATATTTGCTAAAAACTTGTATATACATATTATATTATTGATAAAATAGCCTTCAATTTTTCCTATGTATCATGGGGATTCACCCATTTATTATATATAAATTTAGGAGGGGCTCTTAAAATCACCCATGGCCATCTATACCTCTCTATACTCCTCTCACCATAGGTCTAGTAGTATCGAGCTTCATCATGCTCCTTAAATCTTGGACATTGTACATCATGGCCAACTCCATCTCTGCCCACTAGCTCTCAATATGATGAGGCTTTCCCACTTCCGCACTCTCAAAAATTGCTCTTCTGATTGCACCATAAAATCCATGTGCCTCTACATTGTACTTCGCTTGAACTCTAATTGGATTCACCTGCATAGAATTGATAGAACTAGAATCATTCATACCCTAGCCACATTGAACATTCATATCTTTCCACCTACTGACAAGACCTCCTCCAGTCACCCACCTATTTATCCTTACATGCATGTTGAGGTGGTGGTTTCACCCGCCACGCGCCTGACCTCTGCTCGCCTTCCTACACCCCATCCGAGTTATGTAAAATATTTTTAATTATTAACTATAAGTAATATTATTAATATGGAATATTGCAATAAAGGAAATACATTTTGCAATTTCTTTAAGTTATTTTTTAGGTTAAGATGTTATCACTAAAGGGTTAAGATATTATCTCATTAATAGTATATTTCTCTATGCACTTATCCTGAATCACATGAAACAATTTGTTTACAGATGTGAAATGATTCAAAAAGAATGTATATATTTCCATAGGATTTGAACCTTGGTAGGAGAATAAAAACACCCTAATTTTACTAAACAATCTCTACAAACAAGTCTTCAAACTATGTATATAGTTTTTTAGCTCGTTAGACTTGTATTTTGTTTTTGACAAGAATGGTTATCTTTGTATTAGAAAAAGGTTATGGATAAATCATACAACATTGTAATACAAAACTTTGGAATTGATCATAGCCTATTATTAATAACATATAGTCTAGTTTATGAAGGTTCCTTGTTTATGACTTCCCAATTCCTGTCAAAATATACTTGACATGTGTACTATCTTACAAAGTGGAATAGCATAATAACTACTCAACAAAACATTGCAGGAGTACTATTCTACTACAATTACTACAAATCATAAAAGGAACCAACAAACAAAGTCTGACTACCTCGTGCTTTGGTTTTTTTTGCTTCTTATTCTTGATGTTTTTTTTTTTCGTTTTTTCACCCTATTTTAAGTGGGGGTGATCCCTTCTTTCTTAGAGGGGTAATGTAGGAAGTATCTAGAGCTAGGGGAGAGCTTATTTATTTGTGGATATATACTACTTGGATGTGTTTCTAGACGAACTAAGGGTTCTTCCCTAATTTTTGAAGTGGCTTCTAGAGTTGAATGATTTCCCTTTTTGTCCCCCTCTTGAAAGGTTGTCCTTTAGGGTTTCTACTTCTTATATAGCCACCTCTATTCCTCTTGAGAGTTGAAAGGTTATGTTCCATATTCAAGTTATTCTTGAGTTTTCTCAAGCTCCTGAATTTTCTTCTCCACGTCTTCTAGGATTTTAATGAATTCAAACCTATTGTTGTTATCTTTATATGGGCTTTCTTATCAAGTTTTCTTTGATTTCTATGACCCTTAAATTTGTGAGTTTTTGCACCTACTATATGATAATATAAATGGATTTCTCTGCATACCATTGGTGGGATTCAAAGGTTACTTTGACGGAAATTGATCTTCTTGAATCTTTGGGAAATTCCAACAAAGTACTCATACTCATGACAAGAGTTGCACTTGAAGGGGAGTTACTCATAGTCTAGTACTTGTTGATAGCTCCAACTATCCATATTGTTTTGGAGCACCTTCATGAGTCCCTTCTCCAAATCCACTTCCATAGATGTTCTAGCACAAGAATACATATTTTCTTTGGGTTCTGCTCAATTGACAAATTGAGCTAGTTTTTCCCTAATGGATTTGAGCATGCTTTTATCCCAGAAAAAAGGAGGTGAGGCAACTTGATCGAGTAAAGAGTTTGTTGTGATCTCCTCTTTGGTTTTATGTCAAGAGAGCAACGAGATAAAAATATTTACCCAGATCCCATGAAATATGTCCATAATATAAAATCACATATCGATCCCCTAATTTTGAAAAAGAAACACAAAATACCCTTAGCCACATGAAAACAAAAATACATTACCTTGAATATTGGATTCCTAGTTCTCTACTAGAACTAACTTTATATTTCTTAGACCATGCCAAAGGCCTATAAAATTTTCAATCAATGCTCTCTCAAACAAATGAGGAATTTTTTTCTTAGCTCCTAGGGATGGAAGATCCACCTAGGGGATATCATCCAATTGTTTAATGAATCTACTCTACAAGGGTTGAGTTTCTTTAGCTGGATTCAGAGAGCTAAATAGTGTCTTGAATGCTTCAATATTGCATTAGAAAAAGTCACACATTGGCAATGTTTTATGCACCAAACACACAAATAGCATAAAATAGAAAGATAAGTGACTCCACACCTTGAGAATGAGAGAGAAGAACAAATGAGAAGCCTCTTTGAGGGGGAAACCTCATTTTACAATATAACAAATGCACAAGATGAGATGATATCTAAAACTAGGTCTCCTTGATATATATAGGAGACAAAGGGTACAATTACAACTAAAGGGTCTAGTCAACCATTAAAGGGCCTAGCCAACAATTAAGAACAACACTAATATAACAATAAAAATGTAATACAATATCTAGGGATTAACATGTTTCTTCCCTCCATACAAGTATTTCCCTCAACACTTGATTAAATGTGGATGTTTCTACATGAAGAAGTCATCTTCTCATGTCGCCTCTTCTAGTAGTATATTCTTCCACTTTATGAGGTATTCAATAATTGCTCTATTTGGTAGTTGATTGATATATGTCTCAAGGATTATTACTGATTCTAGTATGATTTTCCCTTCTTCATTAATATCTAGTAAATATTCTAAAATGGGATCTTGTCATAAATTACCTTCTTTAAGTAAGAAACATGGAAGACTCAACGTGCAAGTGAAGATGGAGGCAACTACAATTTGTAAGCCATACTTCCAATCCATTGCAGCACCTTATGGGGACCATAGCACTTGGGTGTTAATTTATTGTCTTTCTTTTGTTTATTGAGGGACAATTCTATTTATATGGTTGTAGCCTCAAAAAAACCCAACCCCCCACTTCAAATTCATTTTGTTGCTATGTTGATCTACTTGTTGTTTCATCCTATTTTTTGCTATAGCCGATTTATCCTTCATTAGTTGGAGAACCTATTCTTGGTTCTCTATGTGGTCCTCCATTGCTTAAACCTTCACTTTTCCTCTCAAGGGTGATGTGATGGATGGAGGATGATAGTCATAAAGTGCCATAAATGGGGACATTTTTATAAAGTATGGAAGGACGTGTTGTACCACCACTTTGAAAAGGGAAACCACTTGACCCATTGTGCCTATTTATCATATGCAAAGCAACAAATATACCCTTCTAGACAATTATTCACAATCTTAGTTTTCCCATTAGATTGAGAATGGTAAAAATATCTTTGAGCCAATTGAGTACCAAAACAAGAAAATAATGCATTCCAAAAATTACCTGTGAAAATTGGATCTCTATCACTTACAATAGTCTTGGGAATTCCATGTAGCTTCTGAAATGTTTCCATCAATGTTGCAATTATTGTGCTTGATTTAAAAGGATGAGAAAGATATCAAAAATGGGTATACTTTATGAGTCGATCCACCACTACCATGATGGAATTCTTTTCTTCAAACTTTGGTATACCTATATTAAAATCCATTGATACCTCTTCTCAATGCTGACTAATTGGTATGAATAATGGTTGTAGAAGTCTTTATTGTCTCTCCCTTATTTTGTTGATAAACCAAACATTAAGCCACAAACTTTTGAACATAAATTTTAAGACCTTCCTAGAAAAAATCCTTCTTGATCATGTGATAAGTTTTCAAGAACCCTAAATGCCCTCCTATGGGAGAAGTGTGCAATTCAAAAAGGACCTTCTCCTTAATAGTGTTAGATTTTGGGACTGAAATATTCATGCCAACACCAAGAGCACCATAAGAGGAGAAAGGGTTTGTTGAGGGGCTATTGAGTAGAGAAAAGAAAGGCCTTCTTGTCCAACTAAGGGTCTTCTTAGCATAGAAAGAGTATAGTCATGGTGTTTTGTTTTGTTTTTTATGAGAGAGGAAGGTGTCCAGATGACCAAACAAGTGTTGGGGAAGTGGTTGGGTGATATGTCGAGGCATCGGTTTATCCCTCCAACTTGTTATGGTATATCACAAGAGTTGGAATTACATTATTCTTGAATCAATGCAAGGATGCATTAAGCGAATGTGCATAAGTAGATTATGAAAATGTATAAGTTGTGATTGTGCATAAGTAGATTATGTAAATGTATGATTTGTGATTATGAATCCATTAATATTAGCACTTATGTTTGATTGCACTGTGTGAATATTTTTGTGCTAGTAACGCACATATAGGAAATGCCATTTCATTGCATTTAACATGTTAACAACAAAAAGTGACCGAATTATTAGTATGTCACAATTCTAAGATCATATCATTGGTTGTTGTTGATGTTGCAATGAAATGATTATATGCATGAATACTCACAATTTGTTTGGTTGATTACAAGTTCACATTGTAGGTATAATTGTCTTGGATATGGAAATGAGTATAAACCATAATGAATATTGGTTGCTACAACATGTAGGTGCCAGAAGAATTTCATAGTTGTGAATCTAATTTCTGTATCAAAATTATTTAAAATTTATGATAGAAATTTTGTGATGGGATGTCATGGTAAATATATGTGTATGCTAACAGTGATATGAGGGATCTATCTAATCAAAACAAATGATGGTTATTGAAACTATAAAGCACAGGGAGGATGTTATTGCAGTGACATTGGAACCTTGTGATATGCCTTTGATTGCCTTAATCTATTGTAATTTAAAGGTTGTAAGTTAATATTTTGGCAGGCTCTCTACATCATAGCTGCCACTAAGGAAAACTGAACGGATTCTTCTTTTTCAACATCCAGTGCATCAAATAAGAGCACCATTACTGCTACAAGTATTTCCTCTGAACAAAGATTTTGGATGCAGTTTCAGAGAGAATAAGATAACCCTTCTCATAAGGTAACCTGAGTTTTGAGTTGCATAGATTTCTTGTGTAATGACGAGTCTGGAATCCCTGGGGTATTGAAATTCGTTACTAGTTTTCGATGACCCCCTTGGAATCCTTTCAACCCGATATTGTCACCTGCGCGCGAATTATTTAACCATGTGTGTGAGGATTGTTTCCCATCCCTAGTGCGCGTGGATTGGGGTTTAGACTCATTCCCATTCATTGCTATCCAGTTTTAGCGGAGGTCCTCTCCCGTCGCCTTCGCTTCTCTGATAGACCGCACTTAAACCCTTAAATTCCGAGCTCAATCCTTCACTAAGTATCACGCCCTTAGGTGAAAAAAACCATTGAACGACGGCCACCTCTGAACTCCGACGTTCTTATTTTTATGTGGGGTTCTTCTTATTCCTTCAATTGAATTTATAAATCAACATTGAGTTATTGTCTGGTATTGTTTAATTAAGCTTGATCTTCCTTTAAAATTTTCGTAACTATATGGATATGTAAGTTGTATGGATATGTAAAAATCAAGTGTGTTGATCGTTTTCCTTTTATGGATATATATAAAGCAAGCAGACTTGTCTTCTAGTATTAAATTCTTACCATACTACTTAATCAAGATAATTCATTTAAAGGTATAGATATTGGTACTTGTACAGTAGATTAAAGTAATTGATAAATGATGTTGGATTCGAATGAATTGGACCTTGGCAAGTTGCTAGTGATGGGTGTAATAGATCTCTACCTAGTATTGGAATCTTGCTTGCTTACGTAGATTTTATAAATCCTTAGGTCTTATTTCCTTACCCAATTGCACTTAATTATTGAAGATTGATGAGTAAGTATGATTATTTAAGTGATTAGAGTACGTGTGCACCTTGAATTAATGTTGATGTATGATTGGTTAAATAATTCCTTGTTGTGCGCCATGAAACAAAAATTGATGAATTTTCTTGCGCCATGAATTTAATGCGATGTATGATTGGTTAAATGATTAGATTACTTATGTGCCATGAAACAGAATTGACGATTACTCTTGCGCCTTGGAAGTAATGTGATGTGTGATTATATTTCTCTTGTGCCATGAAATTATGTTGATGTATGACTGATATCTAGACTAGAGTCATGAGTTGTGATTGATTGAGGGGGGGCATAGATACCTCCTTGTTCCTCAGAACAGTCCCCAGACCTGAGACCTTAAGTGGTCAAAATCAATCGAATAAATCTTGGGCTTGAGCGTTGCTTATGTGTCCTAGAGGTCCTAACCATGCAAGATAGGTTGGGCGGGTAGTTATTTTATTATTCAGCGATATGGTTGATCATTATTTTATTGCTTCGTTTGATTATCATGTGTTGAACTGCGTTGCTAGTTATGTTTATGGGTCTATCATGTTTCGCTATCGTTATGTTAATGTGGGGCTTGTGTCGTTATTGATTACATTGAGGTGTCGCTTGCAATGCTTTTAATTATGAAGTCATGTTGATTATGCACTGCTATAATTTATGTGTGATGATTCTTTTATCCTAATGCCAAAGAAAAAAAAGACTACCTATCGTACTTCATTTGTGTCGTAACTGTGGGGTCGTTACAAAATTATATATTTTGATTGTGTCAGAGAAGATAGTGAGTTGAATCTTTCCCATGGAAACCATGTGAAGCAAGGATATATTCATACAAATAAGTATCGAGTTGATTTTCATATTGTATCTTATGCTATGAATATATATGTATTAGTTATGAATTTGAAATTCCTAAGGATGGAATAGTTGCTACATAGAAATGGCTATGATATGCATGTTTAGTGTGATGATTGCTATAGGTATATGTTGAAATGACGAGGACTTAGAAGCATCTCAAGGTAGTGAAAAAAATGTGGGACACTGCTATCTAGATAGCCATCAAATGCAATTCTCAATGAAGAGGATAATATTATGGATGCAACTAAAGAGCATAGACATGGAAACATGATCTTATTGTTGGAAGGAAAAGAACACCAAGAACAATCTTATTTGTAACATCCCTAGTTTTAATCCCTGTAAATTGTAATGTAAATGTACAAATGTTAATTAGGTTGGTCAACTGACATGTTTTGTGTCGGAGAGCATATATTGATTGATATAGCCAAGGGTTGAGCTATGTAAATTGTACATTGAAATCGTTAGTGAAAATAAATTGTTGGCTATGATACGAGAGAGACGGCAATGATGCAGGGCTATGATTCCATTAGAGAAGGGGGATAAGGGGGGTCCAAAGGGTCCCACATGCCTAATAATCTAAGACAATGTATTATTAATTTTTACCTCCTTTGAATTATTAAAACAACTATTGAACGCATGTAAGAGTGGTTGGTGGGAAAAGTCATCTCACTAATTTATGAAAACATGGGCTAAGTACAACCACTTTGGGGAAATGTGAGATTCAAATCTTGCATGAAAAAAAAAAAAGAAATTTGAGTGGGTATTGAGGATAGTTTTTGGAAGAGGTTTTTGGGGCAGCAAGAGGGGAGTTGGGTGCTAAGATAAAGCACAAGCGATGTTGTGTATGAGAGTAGCCATGAGAGGGTTGATTTTATGCTGAAAATCAAGTTTTGTGACTATAGTGTATTTCTTGTAGAGGAAAATCACTCAATACCCTATGAGTGGCTATTCTAAGCACTCCAAAATTACAGCTGAGAATTCTTGGAGTCCCCAGTTGAGATATTTCTTGGCTAACCTTGTGCTCGAGCCTTAGAGGGAAGTGGGATAGATTTAGGGATTGTGTGGCAGAGAAGTGGATCCCATTCCTTGGGTTGTGTAGGTTGTGGGGAAAGAGAGTTGGTGGATTGGAATTGCTATAGGAGTTAGAACCTAGGTTTTGGTCTGCTATGTGTGGAAAATGGTCAACTACGAGGGCCATACCTCCTTGTGGACTCATAGCCCCAAATCGGGGGTGGCTTTATGTTGAGAGTAATGGAATAGAAAGCATATGGTTGGGAAGAACGTCATACATACACATCTAGTTGGTTCATCCATTAAAAGATAAGTCTTCTATTATATTTTACTATGTTTATTTTTATGTGTAAATGTTTGTTAAATGTTGTGTTGTTGAATGGTTGCATTCATGAATTTTTAATATGATGTTAGATGCATGTACATTTTTGGGTATGTTTCCCTTGTTAATTTTATTGTATCATGGAATTTTAATGGGTTTAGAAGGTTGGGTTTGTTACATTATTCTAAAGGAGGGGGATGCAATATATTGATTCCCTAGAATATTAAATGAAAAAAAAACCATGTATTATTTATATGATGGGAATCAAGCCATGGGATGAGATATAATGATCCCATGTTGTAAATATGTGAAATAGATTGTAAACATTCCTAGTATGGAGATCAAGGCCAAGGCTTGATTGGTGAATGCATAGGAATCAAAGTGGTGGTCTAGGTTTACAATGTGGTAGGTATATTTTCCTTAATATGCTCATGTACATATAAAATAATGTATGAAAGAAAAATACAAAATAATGCAATATCCACCAAAATGGTTGTTTGAGGGAGCAACGAGGGGACTATGATACCACACGAAGGGGAGAGGAAAGGGGATTGTGGACTTATTTGACCTTGTCATTGTCATTTAAAGTACCATCCTTTCTTACCCATACTTTCTTACAAGGCATCTCATCAATCTTTGACTTGTGGGTGTGTACTAAGTACAAGTGTCATATCCTTGAGAAAAGACTAGATCTCATGCAACAAAATGTCTTCCATTATGTTTTCCATGCATTCAATGATGATAAGGAAACCCATTTGTGGGAGGGTTACAAGACGGGCTCACATGTCATGGGGATGATTCTCCATGGTTTTCATGGTTGTTATGACTATTATAGAAAGAATCCCTGTGTGTTTGTGGTCGATAAGAGCCCATTGTGGTTGGAGAAGCTTGCAGTTGGAAATAAAAGAGAAAATGGGATGGTTGGAGAGAGAGACCATGCCTAGAATGTCCATAGTAGTTGAGGAAATATCTTCATACCTACAACACTATTGTTGTTTCTCATTGTCTACCTTGAGGCCAAGTGTTATCTATCTCAACTTATTACTAGAAGGTAGACATAAGATTGGACTATTTTTCCACGCACTTAAGAGCATTGGAAATGAAGAGTACTCTAAGGGATTTAGAGTAGAGAAAGAGAGGGTATTCCTTATGTTGTATGGGGTAGTGGAAGAGAGTGCCATGGTTGGTTTGATTGCTAGAATAGGGCTTGGAGAGCTATGTGATGAGTAGATGGCTTGTCATTAGAGTAATGGGTCAAGCTAAGTGAGTTTTGAGCCCCAGAGGAGATTCCTTCACCCTAGTGGTATCATGATCTAGCATGGTGGTGGAATCCATCACTTATTCCTATGACTAGATGGAAAATCGCTTCTTAACAACCAATTTAATGAACATGACTTTAATTGTAGATAAATACTCATAATTGTCTTTTTTTTTAGAATGTTTTTTCGTTTTTCTAATATATTAAATTATATAAGAATGATAAGTATGCAAAGTTATTTCCACTACTTTTTTATATTTGCATATAAATTCGCTAATTTATTCTTATTAAAAGTTAAATTCAACCTCATAAAATTTTAATGATGCTAATTAACCTCATAAAATTTTAATGATGCTAATTAACCTTCGAGGTAGTGTTGGAAGGCCGAAGAAAGCATCTTAGGATGCCACATTTCTCACACTATAAAATTATGTATATTATTTTTAAATGCTCAATAAAGACTAATACCAATATATAGTGTTTTTTTACCGCCATTAGTTTAGTCAAGTGAACGGAAATAACCAAAAGGAGTTCAAAAAAGCAAACAAAGGTTTGTAAATTTGCGGTGAAATATGTTTAACATGAAAATAGCATTACTAAATTACAACCTTTTATTCAAACATTAACTCTACAATTCCTCTAACAATGACGAAGGGGTGCAACGACGATTGTGTGACATGGAGAACGAAGAAATGTAGATGATGATATTTGACATTGTTGGGATGTGTTATATATATATATATATAATTGTACTTTGAAATATCTTAAATAACCTTAACCTCTCTGGCTACAATCGATTAACGTGAACGTGAAAGCAGTTGCCATGGTTGTTGGAGTACATGCTGAAGTTGTAACAATAGTTGTTGGGTACATATGGAGACTGTAGAAGCTTCTGAAGTTGTAGTTGTAGCAATAGTTGTTAGGCATATAAGGAGACTATAGAAGCTTCAATGGTATGCCTGAAATAACAACCCTTAACATGTGACACATACCATTTTGTTTCATCAACACTACAACAGCTTGCCCTTATTTTATCATCATAACTCCCAGCCATGGAGAAAGGTGCAAAGATGACACTCTGATAGATATTTGTCAAACATGTTATTATGTTGTATTTAATGTGATAACAACTACTATGAAGAGTTTAATGTTTTAATGTTATTATGTTGTATTTAATGTGATAACAACTACTAAGAAGGGTTTGAAGATGAATTGTGTTTAAAGAGAACAGTTATTATGAAGAGTTTAATCTTTATAAAGATTTTTTATTAAAAACGTGATGGACAACCCTAAATGTATCTTTATTCACTTGGTATAAAGTGACAAAAGAATAATAATGGTTTTCATGAATGAAGTTTTTTTAATCTATTTTTAGTATTTGTTTTTTATAAATGTTTTTAATAGAATTTTCTAATTGCCCAAAGGGGTTGGATTCAATGGTGTAAAGCGAGGAGTTTTTCACCGTTGGGTAAGGTTCAATTCTCGTGAGGGCTTTACCTGGAGCCATGGGGACACCTTGAGGTAGTGGTCGAACGTGTGGTTGCACCCAGAGATACTATAATAAATGGTATCGTGACCCGTGCACACATAAGTGGATCAAAGCCCACCCCCATGTCCTTCAACTTAAAAAGTCCCCGAGGTGTAGGACAGTCGGTGACGGAGTGTGTTGTTAAGCCACTCCATGATGTTAAAGTCACCGGTTCGAAACCTACGGGGACAAAAAATCCAACCATGTTAAGGGTTGGTGTGGCTCAGGCCGGGTGCGATCCCCGGGTGATTTTGACGGCTTAGATGCCCCTGAGTCGCGGTTTCTCAAGCCACAGGTTAATCGCAGGTCCTGCACAAATTAACAAACAAAAAAAAAATAGAATTTTCTAATTATTTATTTATTTTTAGATGTATATATAATTAAAACAAAATAATTATGAATAATTTTTTTTTATTTTTTTTTAATATTTGATTTTTATAAATATTTTTAATAAAAAATTTAACTATTTATATTTATTTTTAGATATATATATATAATTTAAACAAAATAATCATGAATTTCTAATTATTTATTTTAGATGTATATATAATTAAAACAAAATAATCACAAATAAAGTTTATTTTATTTTATTTTTAATATTTGTTTTTTATAAATGTTTTTAATAGATTTTTCTAACTATTTATTTATTTTTTTAGATGTATATATAATTAAAACAAAATAATTAAAAGATGTTATCATTTTAGGAGTATTTCATAAGTTTTTTTCTTTTTAATAATCTTATTAAAAAATCATGTTGAATTTTTCAGTTCTAACTGTGATTTCAACAAATTGCAAATTGCAATTTTCTAAATCTATGCAAATATTCAAAATTACAATTTAAGCAATACAATTTGACATTTCAACAAT
>ML784538.1:216079-269123 GCA_009831015.1 Picea engelmannii | reverse complement strand
TTAATTTTTTTTTGTTTTCCCAACAAATAATTCATGTAGTAATTCAATGCCTAAACTATGATGTACAATTCCTTATCTTATTTGGGTATATTATGATTGCACCAACAAAAGTTTCAAGTGTTATGTTATCCAACTCCTTCATTCTATCAAAGGTTCCACAATTGTGTATCATGTGAAATTTGCTTTGATTTCAAATGAAATTTCAAGTTTCATTAGATTTAATATTGATGCATTACAATTCTTTCAAGTCAAAGCTTCAGTTACTTGGTTTTCAATTGCAATGAATTGAAAGGTTATACTTTCCTTTTCTAATGTGCATTGAAGAGACACTTCATTCCTAAATAATTTGCTAACCCCATCAATTACCTTGGTTCAATTAAATTACTCAGTTGCAACTTGCTATAACTCTGTTGCAACTCACTATCACTATGATGTAACTTTGTTGTAACTGTACTTTCTCCTTCGAATTTTGTGTTTTTACTCCACTTGTTGTTACTCACTATTACTCTGTTGCAACTCACTATAACTCTGCTGCAACACTTTCTGTAACTCTGCTGCAAGTCACTATAACTATGTTGTAACTCTGCTGCAAGTCACTATAACTATGTTGTAACTCTGCTGCAACACTATGTTGTAACTGTACTTTCTCCTTCAAATTTTGTGTTGTTACTCCACTTGTTGTTACTCATTATTACTCTGCTGCAACTCGTTATAACTCTACTGCAACACTTTCTGTAACTCTGCTACAACTCACTATAACTATGTTGTAACTCTGCTGCAACACTATGTTGTAACTGTACTTTCTCCTTCGAATTTTGTGTTGTTACTCCACTTGTTGTTACTCACTATCACTCTGTTGCAACTCACTATAACTTTGCTGCAACACTTTTTGTAACTCTATTGCAACTCACTATAACTATGTTGTAACTCTGCTGCAACACTATGCTGTAACTGTACTTTCTCCTTCAAATTTTGTGTTGTTACTCCAAGGAGGCTACAATAAACAAGTTCAAGAAATGGTCTTAGATATCATCCATAAATCTTATAAGTGTTGTCATAGTATTGTGTAATATAAATTTCATAATGACTCATTCATGCAATCCATGTGTTTTTTTGAAAGTAATATTCCAAATTATTATTTGTGTATATTGTCATATTGGTATCCTTACTTCTAATCCAACTTCATGATAACACATGCTTACAATATTTGGTTGATTAGTGCCTTGATTATTTGTAGGGGATATATATATTACAATATTACATGTAATAGTAATGCCATATTACAATGTAATATGGCATTACCATATTACATTGTAATATGGTATACCATATTACATTGTAATATGGTATACCATATTTCATGTAAAAAAAAAAAATTCAACCTAAATTCATCGTCGCAATATCGACGCAAGTTCATCGAAAATATTTTACTATTTTACCACAACCGTCTCTATAGCGACGAAACTTCATCGCAATATGCCTCGAATATTCGTCGCATATACAGCATGTGCGTCGTTAATTTGGTTTTGAGATATTGCACTCGTCGATATTACCACGTATTTTCGTCGCAAGTTGCGACAGACTTTCGCCGCACGTTCAACAACTGCGTCGTAAGTTATTGGCTTGGCATAACTTTTCATCCCAATTGCAACGAAGTTTCGTCGTAATTGCCACATTTCTTCGATGTTATTGCGATGATAGTTTGTCATAATTGTGACGATGCATAGGGTTAACCAATATTGAAGGTGGTGACACGTGGAGAGCTAATTTCATCGATGTTTCCACGCACACTTGGATCATGGATATAGCGATGAAATTATTCTTCTCATTGATGAGAAGGATCTCATTCTTTTCATTAATTAGCCATATATAAACACTTAGATATATAATGGGTTGTAGCCTTCTTAAAGACTCAGTGAGACTCGAACTAGAGACCAAGAAAGTAGATCTAGATCCAATTTCTCTCTTATATGGCATTACATCAGGAAGATTGCATCATTCACAACAATAACCAACTCTAACAATTATAGCTAACCCTCAACTAGTTCGTGTGCATTCATTTTATCTCTCCACAAGCATGGCAATGATAACAACTCTACTAGCTCGCTAACAACCTTAAGAACGACCAATCGATCGGTTTCAAAATTAGTTACTAATAATTATGATTGACCTTTGATTACTGGATATGCATGTGTGATTTCTTAGAAGTCCTTGTGCGATACAAGAGTCCACACCCGCGCTCTAAAATGGTTGGCACGGGTGTAGTAGAGACTAGTTGGTGTGCGTTGAATATTGGCGTTGATGCATTACAAACTTGTGACGCTAGCGTGTGCAGTCTTGCCAAAAATATGGTGCCAACAGGCCCCCAACAATATTAGTTGGCTCGTCTTCGAGCCAACAAACTTCGTTGTGGTGAGATAGAGGCAACATGTGGTACCTTTTGCATGAGTCAGGCGATGAAGTCCTAGAATCTTGAGTCAAATTGATCAAATGAATCTAGCAGTTCCTTCATATATTGGAAAATTTTGTTGACCTTTTCTAGTGTGGTGGACTCGAGGGTAGGCTTGATCTGCATACCAAAATTGATCATCGAGGATGAATTTTCCTATGCATCCACGATGCATAGTGGTGTTTCTCGACTTGTTCTTGTGCTTCCAACACGATGGAAGACAACATTTGTTGCTTGGTCCAAAAATATGTGATTTTTCGATGGAGGACGAATATTTCCATCATGGCCTCCACGCATGCTACATGTTGGAGGGAGGCAAGTGATTGTTTATTTTCATTGATCTGCACCTCCCATGTGCATATGTGATCCTTAGTGGTACTTATTTCGAGGGAATTCTACAAGTGAGTCCAAAGCTAAAAGTTGAAGTCAACCACCCCGAGAATCCTTCCACGTGATCTTTTCCTTGCTGAATTTTTTTTTAGCATTAGCAACCTTGTTCTACAACTCCACCTAATATGATAGTGGAGTTATCTTCAGTGTCTCTTGGAGATCCACGTTATAGGCTTGTAGTCATTGGACAACATGTTGCACCTTGATAATTTTTCTTGGCATAGTGATCCAGGTGTATATCGGTGGCCACCCACCTAATCCAACTGGCTCACATATAAATGTCATCTTGGCAGTTTTTTTCTATCTTTTTGGGTCCTAAACGTTTGGGGACATTTTGAGACCCTAAGAAACATTTTTGGGGCCCTCCATAGTCACATTATATATAGAGTAAGAGTGTGACAGCATAATGTGTATTCCTCGGACAGACCTTTCCAACGGGCTATCGTGCACCTAAAACAAAGATTGTATGCAAAAGTTATGACCCTAGGAAGTTAATGTACCAACTTACCCCAACGGGACCCATATGAATTTTGGCACTTCATCTCCTAGGGTTAGGTTTTTGGATGTGTAGGGTTTTGGCATTCATGTTTGATGTAAAAAGGCCTTTGGAGCCTCATTGTATTTTTCTTATTATGAATGAGCGCAACCGTCACATATCTTCTCAGAGATAAGCCACCACCATTCGAGTAAGCTTGCTTTAGTCTGCATTTTAAAGTTTCAACATATTTCTTTATTGAATAGAAGCCAAGTTTTATTGTATCTCTGTTATTATTCATTGTATCTTTTTGTTCATAATATATATTTGTATTCATTTCATTCTGATCGTAAAATATAGATCAGTGGTATCAGAGCGATATTCTCCTAGTCGTTCTTAGTTCATGTCCCCGATGAAGTTAGGGTACAAAGAGTTGGGTCTCGATCTTGTTTCTCTTGAGGAAAAAAACTCTCGCACGCCCAAGTGACATTCCATGGTGGGAGAAAATAAATACGATGGGACAAAATATCCTTTCAAACTATTGCTCGAGGAATCCCTCACGCAACAGAGGAACGAGATGATGGATAGTTTTGCGCAAATCCTTCGACGACTACCGACAAATGGCACATATTCCTTGAGTAGAAGCACTGCCCCCTTCAAGGTACATATCAAATTTGATATTACTATATTTGAAGGTCAGATAGACTTAGATGTTGTATACAAATGGTTGAATCTGCTAGACGGGTATTTTTTTGTTCATAACTTTTCCAATAGAGAAAATATTACATTTGTGCTCATCAAAGTCGTCCCCCATGTCAAATATTGGTGGGAGACTTTATGTGAGAAAAGGGAAATAGAGGAACCCTCATTATTTACAGTCACACTCACCTAGGATTCCTTCAGGGATGCTATTAAGGAACAATACTACCCTGTTGGAAGTTATGACAACCTGTATACAACATGGACCACACTACAACAGGAAAGGTTATTCCAAGATGGCTAGAGTTAACAAATATATTCCATACCTTGCACACCAATATGGGTATCAAGTATTCTGAGTGACATCTAGTGTTCAAGTACTACAGTGGTCTGCATAGATACATCCATATAGAAATGAATTTTTTGGACATCTCATCCTTGGGCATGACCTATCGATATGTTGTCAAAATCGAGTAGAAGCTTAAAAAAAAGACGCGACAGTTTGGGTCTGGGAACCCCTCAGAGTAGAAGTAGGGAAAAGGCATCCACAACCCAAGAAAAAAGGGCAAAGAAAATATGGATAGCCACAATACAACTATTCTAAGCCACAAACAAAGAACGACAATGAAAAGACGAAGAAAGACATCGGGAAGTGGTGTGACTTCCATAAGAGAAGCTAGCATAACATTGTTGATTGTCGCTCAAAGCATTCATCGGTGGCTAAGGTGAAATCCACTGAATCAGATGCAGGTTCTGACTCAGAGTCAAAATCAAAAAAGGGGATATGGATTATTGACTTGGAACCTAGTTCCACCGTTGCTACCACCAAGATCCAACCCGATGAACCTGATGAATCAGAGGAAAGAAAGCACCTCTTTCATTCACAAATGTGGGTGAAGGGTACTCCGGTGCATTTCATCGTGGATAGCGGTAGCTAGAAGAACCTCATCTCAATGGATATCGTCAAGTGGTTGGCTCTGCTAACAATGCCACACCCGCAACCATACACCATCAGATGGATCCACCAAGGGAGGAATCTTTGCGTCAACCAACCATGTCGCCTATCCTATGGCATCAAGCCATTCAAAGATGAGGCATTGTGTGATGTCGCTCCCCTTGAATTTTGTGATGTTCTTTTGGGACAACCTTATTTATGGAAACTTCATGTTGTATATGAGTCTAGGACTTGCAGTGTTATTATTACTTTGGACATGAAATTATACAGGATATCCGAGGTAGTCCCACCTACTGCCATTTCCTTGATCTCTGCCAAGAAATGCAGGAAGGTCATCTCTCACACCGGAAAGTTTGTCTTCTTTGGGATTCGCTCCCAAAGTGAACAGAAGGTTGCAACCACATCTATGGCCTCTGCGACCTATCTCTCCATGCAGTAGACATAAGTGGATAAGGTCATGGAATAATACAAAGGCATCTTCTCCTCACCCACTAGGGTACCTATACACTGTCAGGTCAAGCATTCAATTGATCTGACCCCCGACGCACTGCTACCCAATGGGTCAGTCTATTGTCGATATCTGTTAGAAAATGAGGAGATCAAGCGTCAGATCCAAGAACTTCTCCAAAAGGGGCACATCCGACCCAGGTCATCACCGTGTGGAACCCCAATCATGCTTGTGCAGAAGAAAGACAGGACCTGACAAATCTTCATTGATTATCGACCCCTAAATAAAATCACAGTCAGGAATTGGTACCTGATTCTCTGAATCGATGATCTCCTTGACCAACTCAAGGGGGCCAAATACTTCAGTAAGATTGATCTGAAGTCTAGCTACCATTAGGTCCCAATAGAGAAAATAGATGTATGGAAAACTTCCTTCAAGTCCAAAGAATGTGTTTTTGAATGGTTGGTCATGCCCTTTGGTTTGATGAATGCCTTGAAAAATTTCATGAGGATGATGGATGATATCTTGTGGCCTTTCACAAATTTTTTTTTGTGGTGTATCTGGATGACATCCTCATCTATAGTAAGAATTGGGCGGAACATTTGCGACATATTCAACAGGTTCTTCACACTTTGCGGCAGCACAAGCCATATGAAAATTTGGAAAAATGCTTCTTTAGCATGGACAAGGTCTAATACCTAGGCTACATTTTTTATGAGCATGGGGTGCATGTGGACCCAAACAAGATCTAGGTCATTCGTGACTAGACAACCCCAACCACACTCACTGTGCTTCAAAGCTTTTTAGGCCTTGCCAATTTCTATTGCAGGTTCATGTTGGGATTCTCCCATATTGCATGGGCTCTCAGCCAAGTAACCAGGGGTGGTGGTAAGGAAAATTTCATGTGGGGCTTGTCACAACAACACATGTTCAATGATTTGAAGAAGCATGTGGGATCTGCCCCAATGCTCTCATTACCCAACCTGCAACAACCCTTTGAGATCGAGACTAATACTTCAGACTATTTTGAAGGCATAGTTCTCACTCAACACAGACACCCCATGGCCTATCATAGTGAGAAACTATCATATGTCATCCATAAGTACTCTAATTACGAAAAATAAATGTACTACATTGTGCAAGGCTAACTCCAGTGGAGGAATTACATTCTCGGGAAGGAGATAGTAATTCACACCGATCATAAGATGTTACAGTTCATGCAGACACACGACAAATTGCAGAATGGTCACCATCAGAAGTGGTCCACATACTTGCAGTACTTCCATCTCAACATCAAGTATAATACATGAAGCACCAACCACTTTGTTGATTACCTTAGTCGCCCTCCAATTGCAACACTCACCATGATGTTAAACTCTTGCGTCCATGAGACCTTCTGATGGCCCCAACTCCATGAGAGAGATCCTGACTTCGTCACCACCTACTAGATGTTGGGTGAAAACATAGTTATCACTTATTTCTATATTCAGTATAGGTTGTTGTGCCATCTGGTCCATCTCTATGTTCCATCAAGTGAGTGAGCGAAGATAATTTGGGAATCCCACTACAGTCGGGTGGTAAGACACTTTAGCGAAAAAAAGACAGTGGCAATGCTGCAACAACATTTCTATTGACTGAAACTTCGATAGGATGTCAGCAAGTATATCAAGTCCTACACTGCATGTACCATTTCCAAACCAACAATTAAGAAACAAGGCATGTACACCCCTTTTCCTACTTTTGAAAGGCCCTGGGAATCCAGGTCAATGGGCTACATGTCGGGCTTTCCATCAACCAAGAGGGGAAATGACTGTGTTTTTGTGGTGGTTGATCATTTTTCTAAAATGGCGATTATGGTCACCTGCAAGAAGAGCATCACAGCAGAGGCCACTACCAAGCTCTTCTTCAAACGAGTGTGGGTACATTTTTGGATACCTCAAACCATCGTCTCATATCAGGACATTTGGTTTCTCAACACATTCTAGTTGATCCTATGGTCACCGCTGAACACCAAGCTCACCAAATCCATTGTCTTCCACCCCCAGAAAAATGACTGAACCGAGAACGTCAACCAGATGATCGTGCATATCATTCGCATGTACAATTCCAAGAATCCATGCACATGGGATGAGAGTCTTCCCTATGCCAGCACAACTACAACAGAGCCATACATATCTCAACCAGTCACAACCCCTTTCAGGTGGGGTTGGGATTTCAACCATTGGGTCCCATGGATGTTGCACTACCCTTTGCAACCACCCAAGAAAACTCATCACGTGATCAAACTGGAGTCAACAAAGCTACCTAGTTCATTGAGCGGATCCATCACATTCGCCAACAGGTTCAAGATATTTTGCAGAAGTCCAATGCCAAGTACAACCAGTGACATGATCAACATCCGGTGCCACACAAGTTTCATGTGGGAGACAAAGTTGGGTTTCACTTGCAGAAAGAACTCTTTACATGACCCCATTGGAAGCTTCATCCACTTCACTATGGACCTTATACCATCGCCAAGGCTATGGGTGAAAATTATTTTGAGCTCAACATACCCGCTTCCTTGGCTTGCACCTAGTGTTTAGTGTGGACCTCCTTCGGTCATACTTTCCACCATTATTGGGAACCTCAGAAGTAGAAGAACAATTGACACCAATAGAGATCAACCATGACTGCATGGAACATGCATCCACAAATAGGATCATGGACACACAAGTCAAGGGCACTTTCCAATAGGATTTTCAGCTTTATCATGTTGTCAAAGTGGGGCAGCTACTGCACCAAGGTAAGTGGCTCACCCGAGGCCAAATTCAGTAGAAATTTCCTCATATGATGGGGGAAATCAACACAATGGAGACCATTTATTCCTAAGGGGGGAGGATTGATCCAAGTGGGTATCAGTGGCCACCCAACTATTCCAACTAGCTCACATACAGATGTCATCTTAGCAGTTTCAATTTTCATCTTGGCAATTATTTTCTATCTTTTCGGGTCTTAAACTTCTGGGGTCATTTTGAGGCCCTAAACAACATTTTTGGGGCCCACCACGGTCACACTGTAGACGTAGTTAGAGTGTGATGGAATAATGTGTATTCCTTGGATATACCTTTCCAACATTCTATCATGTGCCTAAAAAGGAGATCGTACGCAAAAGTTATGACCCCGGGAAGTTGATGTACCAACTTACCCCAACGAGGCCCACGTGACTTTTAGCACTTCATCTCATAGGGTTAGGTTTTTGGATTTCTATGGTTTTTGAATTCATGTTTGATGTAAAAAGACCTTTGGAGCCTCATTATATTGTTCTTATTTTTTTTTTGGAGCCTTACAGTTTCAACATATTTCTTTATTGAATAGAAGCCAAGTTTTACTGTATTTATGTTATTTTTCATTGTATCTCCATGTTCATAATATATATCTGTATTCATTTCATTATTCTCATAAAATTTGAATGACACGAGGAGGTCAGAAGCTTCTCTAGGTGAACTAGGAACATGTGTGTATACCTCATCCATGACGTTGATTAACAAGGCGTGTGAAACCATATCCACTGTATGGAATTGTTGGACTTCATTGTGCGCAACCATATCCTATGAAAACCTTTGTTGCATCTCTAAATATGACAAGATTATATCGCGTTTCCTATCGCCCAACTCATTAATTATTTTAGCCATAAACCCTTGAAGGTCCTATGAAGATACCTGCACCAAATCCATCTCAACATAAGGAAAGGAGTGAGGAAACAAACTAGTTGATGTAGTGAAAGTTGTAAGGGCTAATGGATTTAGCCACATAACCTGATTCTCTGTACTTCCACATGGCGATGGAACACTTTTGGTGATACTGGTGAGCTCTTGTTCCTTGTGCTTAGGTTTGGTCGATGGTCTATCAGTCTTTAGTGCATGATAACGCTCACCCAAGTGTTGCAAGAACTCATGTTGTAGCAGTTGTTGCACTTCCAAGTTGGATTGCAACACACTAACATTGCTTTGGATTGGTGCAAGAGAAGGTCCCAACTCATGAACTTGAGTGATGGTGTCTATGTCTTAGCATTATGTATGATTGGTCAAGGTACGATGCCTAGTGAACTCTAGGGACTTCTGAGAGGGGGCTGCCTCTTTGTTGGGGGTAGAGTCGGTAGGTAGAAACATACTAGATTCATTCCCTTCTGAGATAGAACTAGAGGTTGGGCTTGGTGAAATCCATGATTGGTTTCCTTTCCTTGGATAAGTTTTCTCTATGGCTAGGCGTGCCTGTTTCAGTTTGAGCTATGGTCCTTTACTTGAGCATTTGGTAGCACGCTCCCACTTATTTGTCCGGATATCCAAAATTTATATGTCTTCTCCCGGCTTGGGCCTCACTGACTTCGGCCAATACACGACAACATTTTTAATATCCTACTATGTAATGCAATACGAGAGGAATTTGGTAGTTACCTATTTGTCTGCGTACATGATAATGAATATATTATTAATCGATTTCAAACATAGTAGAAATTCAAAACATAATATAATCATCATACTTTTCGACCAGAATGCATGGGGTCTAAAAGACTCCAATAGTATTCTAAATCATTTCGGTGTACCATAGTTGGAACACTATGTTTTTCTAGTGTTGGACCTCCTTGTCCATGTTATGATGCAATTCATTGAATTTGGGCATGGGGAAGGACGTAGTGATTGGTTTTTTATACTCTTGACCCATCAGTGGCTTCTAAACTATCGTGGCGAGAAGGAGTAGAACCCAATCATAATAGAACTCCCTCCCATGGTCCTATGCATCCACACGGTCCTATATGAATTCATTCATCAAAAACCTATACCAACACATTTCGATGCCCTGGACACATCTTTTCGCTGCTAGGATCGACCCTCAATAGGCACTCATCCTTTTGAAACTACCAAATTCTATATGCTACTAATCATGACTCTAAATCACCTATGCTAACCTAATATGTAAGGGTTGAACTCACTAAACAATCAGTGCAGACCTGGGGGTTTAGCTCAATTCAAACTACACTCCGCTCTTTGGTAGAAATGAATGGGTAATGGTGCAATGGTATCCTTTAATACATGTGTGGGTCATTTCCCTCCATTATTTTTCTCTCCTAGCAATCCTATCGAATATGCGCTCATTGTTAATATTAACCATTGGTTTTTGAATGATGCCATAATTGATTCCATTTCCCATCAACCGTGACCTATCATAGCCCTAACTACCTACCTTTTCACCATTGCATTAGCCCATGGGTCTTATCGTCCACCTGTCTCATCATGTTCTCATATTCACTAGTCTTTATTTTTGCATTTAAACCTCAAAATTTGTAAAGTATTCTAATTCTCCTCAGGTACAAATCGTCTTGTCCCACCTACTAACTAGATCTATCCAATCCTCCTAATAATTGATCACTTATGACTACCTCTACTCCTACCTAACTCCTACTTTACCTAACACTATGAAAATGTATGATTTTATGGTGCCTCAGACCCCTACGAGTCATAGTACACCTTTAGTCAATTGTCATTTAACAATATATTTAGAGGATAACCATCGAGCGTCACCAACTTCGTTGCTCCAGCCTCGTTGATGTAAACAATCCTAAAGGGTCCTAACCATCACATATGAATCTTACCAGGGTGCTTCAAGAACTTTCTATCATAGAGTAATATTAATGATCCTATTTTTAGAAACGTGTGTGGAATGTTGTGGTCTTGTCAAGCCTTATGTCATAATTTCTCAACCATATGAATGTATCCTGCAATCAATCGATCCTCTTCTAATTCCAACAACTCATCCAACTGTTGTTACAGTGGCTAGTCATCTAACATCTCTGTCGCAAATGCAATCTTGAGGATTGGTACCACAAAATCTAATGCATAATTTCTTCCTTCTCATAAACTAATATGAATGGAGTATGTTTGTTCAATGTTGTAGCATCCCCAGCCACCAAATTTTGAACTTTGATACAAATTTAAATTATAAAAATACTCTGCAAATGCATAGATTTATACAAAATAATAACATAAATACGTATGCAAAAAACACAGGAAAAACCCATGAAAACAAATGCATAAATATTAATGCAGCACATGAATTAACACAAATTGACACTTATCTTTGATTAAAATAACACCAACTATGTGCAGACCTTCCATGTTCCTCCCAGCCTTAGACCGCACTACTCATAACTCTCTGCACTGGTTCACCCCCGAATTAGGGATAAACTCCACCTGGGTAAAGGATTCCTAACCTGTCTAAGGTGTCTCAAATAGCAGGAAAACTCAGTCATAGGTGCCAACTCAAACTAACATCCTAAAGTCCCTCATTCCCCACATTCCTATCCCACCCCAGGAAGTGTGCCCCTTCTCTGCTCAACAGTCCCTTGGTTTCCCCACTTCCCTTCTGGGGCTTCAACAACAGGCCAGATAAAAAGTCTCAAAGCCCTGTAGCTGCAATTTGGCACCTTCAGGAATCAATTCCCAATAATTCTCTCACCTAGAGAGAATTCTCACGGGCCTGACAACCTTCCTATTCAATATCCTACGTACCTAACAACCTGCTTCTTCAGTCCAACTCCCAGCTAATGAGGGTACAGATATGGTGACAATAATAGGAAGGTACGGAGGACATCCAAATGAGTGAGTGGATGATAATGGAATGATCGAAAAACAAAATAAATCCAAACCATATGTATGCATATTCCCAACTTGACACTTGTCATGTTGAGAACTACCTTGGACCCACTTATCCCCATACTTAGAACTTAGGGTAAAAATAATTGTACATACTTTATACTTTAAGGAATATTAATACAATATTACTTTGGGCTTAAGCTCCCTAGCTTATCCCCTTATCCTTAAATTTTATCCCCCTTTCCCTATCTAGTGGAGTTTAGTCCCCCATACTCTTTTACATGGTTGGTCTACAACAACAATGTGTTTTCATTAATATTTACATGTGATTACATTTACAATGATGGCTCACTGGCCATTTAACATATGGCTCACCAGCCTAATAACTACCCAAGCACTTTGGCCTCAATACATATGCAGTCATAGATAACTCAACTCTATGCACTTCCAAGTCATTACCGCACACTTACCCAAGTGTGCACAACATTATAAATTGTGTGCCCCTATCTTGATAATGAATCTACATGCACGTACCCAAGTGCATGCAACACCAAAATCAAGTTCCAATGTCTCACCAGCCTATAAACATATTTACATTTATAATTATATGTACAATTCGGGTTCGGCCTAGGGGTATTAAATTCCCCTCCCCCTTATTTATGCATTGTCCTCAGTGCAATATATACACATATACAACCAAACTTTCAAAAATATGCGGGTATTCTGCCTGCATAGCACCCTCATGCTCCCAAGTTGAATCTTCAAGACTGTACCAGGTCCATTGGACCTTTACTATCCCTATGGCTCGATTTTGGAGTTGATCTTCCAATCCAATATGCACATCGGATGCACTTGAAAGGAACATTCTTGCTCCACCTTCCACTTCAATCATATGTAAATGAAACTTAGCTTGCTTGTTGTCTAGGTTTGCATAGATCCTAGGTACATTTATGCCCATGTCCTCCCCTGTATCATCTTGATGTACATTGTGAATAGTCCTCACTCTTTCACCTCTGTGAGTACAATCTTTGTACATATGATCTCCCCCATAACCCCAACATTGAATAGGTGGATGCTTTGGTCTTTTCCCCACTGTCTTGGTCATTCTAGGTTCTCTAGAAGTTGGTTGTCCCTGAGAATTATTTCTAAAGAATGGTGGCTTAGTCCCCTTCTTCCCAATATTTTTGGAAATTTGGCCTTCCTTTATGTTTATCATAAAGGAATTTATCTCGCCTTATCGTTTCCTCCAATTTTTTGGTATCATCATATTGTATCTTTTCATTGATAAATGATGGCAGCCCACTCAAATACCTTCGAATCTTAACCGACTCATCCTTGATGAAAGAAACATACTTCAAGAACTCTAAAAACCTCCTTTCATATTCATCTATGATCATACTCCCAAGCTTGAGTTCAAAGAGCTCCTTAATTTTCTTGTCATAGTATCTCTTAGTCAAGTATTCCTTTTGAAAATACCTCTTGAATTCCCTCTAAGTAACATTCTTCTCATCAATGTGTTGCACCTGCACAAATTGGTCCCACCACATTGATGCTTTTCCCTTGAGACGATAGATGGCAGTTCTTCCTTCTGCGTGTGAAGAGTAATTATGCAATTGAAAATACTTCATCATGCCTAGCAGCCATGTATCTACATCCTCATCCTTCTTCTGTTCACCATCAAATGTAGGAGGCTTGATTTTGTTCATTTCTCCCTGTAGTTCATCCACGCCAAAAATAATCTTATGTTTCCTAACAAGAGATGGACTTGAACTATTATGTTCTCTCCTAGTAGAATTCCTTTGGAAGTGATGGTGATGTTTTCCAACACTTATTGTTCTTCTCCTCTCATCATGAGACCCGTGACTTCCTGATTTTCTTGATTCATTCTCCTTATCCATGTTCTTTTCTATTTTTTCCAAGCTCTGCATTAAATTTATGTTGAAGCCCTCCCACTGCTCCTTGGCTTTCATAAGCCTCTCATTATTAGCCTTATAACTTTGAATATCTTTTTGCAAATTTTTTATGGTCTCTACGAAGTTCATACTTACTTCCTTGCCTTATCCATGTCCATTTGAATTTGTACCTTCATTTCCTATATTGACATACATCCCTCTAATCTCGTCTTCATGGATGTAAGCCCCCTGTGTATCTTTCATGATTCTAAACTCTGTGTTGATCCTGATCTAATGTAATTGTTTTTAACTCTACAAAATGTGCAACCAACAAAACTTGTTAGGCTAAATAATTTAACAAATTCATGAAATTATGTACAATTGTGGTTCAATAATGCATCAGAATCATTTCTTCTGATTTCTTGTAAAATTGACTCGCCAGATCAATTTTCTAGGTGAATATTTATATTATATTTTCAAAGACTTTTCCAACGCCTTCTTTCGTGATCAATTATGATTCTTGAGCATAAAGTTATGGTTATTTGAAAATTGTCCATTAATTCTTTTGTTCAAACTTCAACTAGGTGCAAATCTGAACTGTAATTATGCATTTTGCACCTACTCCATTAGTGTTTTGGTAGAATCCCAATTGAGTTTCTTTAAATACATATTTTGGACAATTTGTCCAAGTTTCACGTCTTTCTGGGTTGTGGGTTGCTAGTTATAGCCTGTTGAAGTTCCAAGCCAATTAGTGTTTTTGGCCTTGAATGCTACATGTATCTTCTATGCCATATTAAACATTTTTAACATGCCCAGAATTTTAATTCAGCTTGGTGACTATGTTCTATGCTTCAATCGCTTTCCATAGACTACTCATGTGCCTCAATTTGATTCTGTAGCAGGAAGTTACGGCCTTCAGAAGTTCGTTGGGCTTAAAATTTATGTCTGACGAATGGTTTACATAGTTAGAAATCTATTTCATTTGAGCTGCAAAGACATTGTGTACCTTGGTAGACTTTGTTCGCGTGGTTTTTGAGTAGTTAAAAATGTTGTTTAGGGCCTCAAAAATGCGTTGCAAAACGATGTACTTCAAACAATATAAAATGTCGCAAAAATTCACTGGTTTTCTACTATTGTAGACCATCCAAACGGCTTCATGCGCATCAATTTGAAAATGTACACCCATATTTAACATGTGCAGGAACGCCATAAGGTAGTGCATGTACCGCACACCTATAACTAGTGTGGACCACTTCTTTATCGCACCAATATCTGGTGCACACTACTTTTGTGCTACACACCAATATCTACTATGCACAAATTTTGTTTCATGCACTAATACCTACTATGTGAAAATTTTGTGTCGCATGCTAATATTTTGCGCACATTGTACTCTCTGCGTCGCACAATTCAAAGGTTTACTGCGCTCACACTGCACACCAATACTCATCGCTCACCATTAATTAATCCTTTTGCAACGTGAATATTCAGCATGCATGCGCTACACACCAATATTGCATGCACACCAACAAATTTCCTCTGTACTTTGCCAATTTTAGCGTGCACACCACGTGCACCAATATTATGCATGCGCCACCCAATCTGCACCGCACAGTGCTAAAATTTAGTGCGCACATCCGTGCACTATAATTTTTAGCGCATTACTAGCTTTGCACCGTGCTACGCAAAATTTTAGTGCCCACTCTCGCGCACCATTATTTTTCCGCGCATCCTAGCTTGCACCCTGCATCGCTAAATTTTTAGCATGCATGCTTGTGCACCTTTATTTTCCATACATCACAAGCTTTGCACCGTGCAACACCAAATTTTAGCGCACACACCTAGACACTCTTATTTTTTGGCGCATCAATTCCTCGTGAATTCCGCTGCAGAAATTGGGGCTTTTGCCCCATTTTCACCCAATTTCCACCATGGACATTCTGCAACTACGAAATTTGTTCAATTTCACTCCAATATCACAAATTCAACATCTGCAACAACAAATCATTGTTGGTTGACATTCTTGGTACGAGTTTTCCCAAATTCATTCATAGATTGAGAGTTTATTCAACCAATCTTGCTCCATCTTTCATGGCTTACCTATAACTTCAATTTCAAGCAATTTCAAGTTTGAATTTGCTAGGATAGATATTAAAATTAAGAATATCTCACCACTTGGCCAAATTTCCCAAATTCCTCATGAATTTAACAATAGAAATTGAGGCTTTTTCCCAATTCCACGTAATTTCTTCTGATTTTTTCCATGGACGCACTGTAACTTGAAATTTGGCCACTCCAAAATTAATTCTTTGTGAAATTTATCTTCAACATTCATCTTTCTCGGCCCATCCAAGCTCAATGTTGAAAACTGGAGCTCTGATACCACATTGTAACATCCCCAACCACCTGTTGGGATATGCCACTTAAAATTTTGAACTATGATACTAATTTAAATTACCTTGTAACGTCCCCATTATCAACAACTCAACAAATTTCTCTTGTAATGTCCCCAGCCCCGAGATGGGCCACGCCACAAAAAATTATGAATTCTGATACCATTAAATTAAAGAATAAATTATGCATATGAACAGAGTTAAGCGGAAATAATAACAACATGCATGCAACAATAACAATTCATATATAGAATTTAACAACAAAGATTCCATGATAGAAAACTCATAATTGCACATGCATAGTAATTGAAATAAGCCCATGAAAGACACTTATCTCAGGAAATATGCACCAACTACATGCAAAACTTCCGTGTTCCTCCTAGCCATAGACCACACTACTCATAATCTCATAAGTGGTCACCCCCGAGCTAGGGATAAACTCTACCAGGGCAAAGGGAATACTAAGCTAGTCTAAGGTCTGACAAGAAACATAATTGCTTAGTCCAAGGTGCCCAACTATTGCAAGTAGCCTACAACATCTCATTCCCCACATGTCTATCCCACCCTAGGAAGTGTGCCCCTTCTTTTCTCAACAGTCCTGTGGCTTCTCCACTTCCCTTCCAGGGCTTTAGCAACAAGCTAGAAAGGAAGTCTCATATCCCTATAGATATTTCCCAGCGCACCACGGAAAAATTCTGAGTATTTTCTCACCTATAGAAACTACTCACAGGCATAAAAACTCGCTTCTTCGACATAGAAAATATCTCACCTGGAGATAAATGCCTACGGGCCTGACAACCCGCCTCTTCGACCATGGTCCTGACAACACGCCTCTTCAACCTGCAGTCAAATAGGTACATGTACGGATGGTAGCATGGATGAGTGGATGGTAGGAAATCATGAGTGAATAATCTAGAAATCATGGGAAATACATTAAATCTCTCTATTATATATATGCATGTGATTTTTATGACACATGGCACCCAAGGGACTCTCTTGTCCCCCCTTTAGAAACTTAGGATATATAAATTTATATCCATACTTTAACCTTTTAGGAATATTAATATAAGATTCCAATGGGCTCAATCACCCTTTAGCTTAGCCCCTTTCCTAGACTCTTAGCTCAATTCATCCCCCCCAACTAGTAATATCTTATTAGATTTGGTGTAGTTCCTTATGCACCTCTCCAGAAATGGATGTCCCAATATATAGTTCGACATATTAATATCTTGATGTTGCACAACAAACTCCTTATTTGATCATAAAAGAATCCACGAGACTTTAGAAATCAATCCCATGTCCTTTAGACATATTATCAAGACTAAGCATTTGTCCTCTATGTTACCTTATCCAAGACATTTCTACCTACAATCTATCTTCCTTGACTAAGCTAAAGAGATATCTTCACTGTATCATTGAAATTGGTTGAGGCAGCTTGTTCATAATGCAACCATGAAGGAAATAAGTGTCTACCTTACCAAGACACCATTAAGTAATTAATCCTACAAATACTGCAAACTCATTTTGTCCTTGTACTTCCTTAAAATCCTTGTCAGTCACATGAAAATCCAGAATCTAATTGGGACCTTTTAACTTCCTGAGCCAACATCATCAGTCTAAGGAAGTAATCCAGTATATTAATAAAAGATTTATATTGTCATTCCAACATGTTTCATCCATAGAGGACATCTTGCAGCCTCAAGAAAGTTGTCACTTTTCTCAAATGCAGTAATAGGATTTTCATATGTTATATGGTCAAGTTGAATCTCATCACTCTGCATTTCCTTCCCCACTCTAACTTCTTTGTCTGGCATTCCAACAACACCATAGGCCCCTATTAAATTATTATAAGTCCATATTTTTGGTTCCAAACCTTATTTCTTTAATCTGATTAGAATATCAATGATCTCCTCTATCAAACCATTTTTTTTACATACACATTATCATGATATTGTATGTGTAGAGATCAAAATAGCATCCATCTCTGCTCATTCATTCTAGTACATTTCCAAAGTCTTTTAGATGCCCTAATTTTTCATAAGCATCCAACATGGATTTATAGGCTTCAATATAAACATCAAACCCACCCTGCTGAATCTCTTGAAAAGTTTCTTCCATGCCTCTACAATCTTTCCACTTACCATATGTTGATATCAAAGTATTGTAAGAAATAATATTAGACAAACCCTATTTCCTGGCTAGCCTCAAAACTTCATAAGTTTTTTTCAAAAGACCATACTTTCCATCTTATATGTAAGGAAGTGATTGGGTGTGCAATATTTTGCATAGTTAACAACATTCAAATCAGATCAGGCTCAACACAAAGTTCAGAATCATGGAAGATACACATGGGGATTACAACCATGAATATGAGATCAGAGGGATGTATGTCAATATAGGAAATGGAGGTACAAATTCAAATGGACATGGAGAAGACAAGGAAGAAATCATGAACTTGGTAGAGACCATAAAAAGTTTGCAAAAGGATGTTCAAAGTTATAAGGATGATAATGAGAGGCTTGTGAAATCCAAGGAGCAGAAAGAGGGCTTCAACATAAAGTTAATGCAGATCTTGGACAGAATAGACAAGAAGATGGATAAAGAGAATGAATCAAGCAAATCAGGAAGTCATAGGTCTCATGATGAGAGGAGAAGAACAAGAAGTGTTGGAAGACATCACCATCACTCCTTGAGGCATTCCACTAAGAGAGCACATAGTAGTTCAAGTCCATCTCCTGTCAGGAAACATAAGAGGAGGTCTAGGGTGGATGAGCTATAGGGAGAAATGAACAAAATAAAGCCTCCTACATTTGATGGTGAACACAAGAAGGATGAGGATGTAGAGACATGGCTTCTAGGCATGAGGAAGTATTTTCAATTGTATAATTACTCTTCACATGCAGAAGCAAGAATTTCCATCTATCATCTCAAGGGAAAAGCATCAATGTGGTGGGACCAATTTGTGCAAGTGTGACACATTGATGAGAAGAATGTTACTTGGAGGGAATTCAAGAGGCATTTTCAAAAGAAATACTTGACTAAGAGATACCATGACAAGAAAATAAAGGAGTTCTTTGAACTCAAGCTTGGGAGTATGACCATAGATGAATATGAAAGGAGGTTTTTAGATCTATTGAAGTATGTTTCTTTCATCAAGGATGATTCGGTTAGGATTCAGAGGTATTTTAGTGGGCCGCCATCATTTATCAGTGACAAGATACAATATGATGATCCCAAAACATTGGAGGAAACCATAAGGCGAGATAAATGCCTTTATGATCAACATAAAGGAAGGCTAACTTCCAAAAAGGCTTGGGAATACAAGAAGAAAAACAATATGGAATAGAGGTAAAAGGGGACTAAGCCACCATTCTTTAGAAATAATTCTCAGGGAAAACCAGCTTCAAGAGAACCCAGAATGACCAAGATAGTGGGTGAAATACCAAGGCAACCACATATTCAATGTTGGGGTTGTGGGGGAGATCATATGTACAAAGATTGTCCTCACAGAGGTGAAAAAGTGAGGATTGTTCACAATGTACAACAAGTTGATACAGTGGAGGACATGGGCAGAAATGTACCTAGGATCTACGCATCCCTAGACAACAAGCAATATGAGTTTCAGTCACATATGAATGAAGTGGAAGGTAGAGCAAAAAGATGCATTTCAAGTGCATCCGATCTGCATATTGGACAAAAAGATCAAGCAGCTCCAGAATCAAGCCATAGGGCTAGTAAAGGTCTAGTGGACCTGGTACAGACCTAAAGATGCTATGCAGGAAAAAGACCCACATCTTTCTGAAGATTTTTTAAATTTTGGTTGTATATGTGTATATAGTGCACTGAGGATAGTGCGTAAATAAGGGGGAGAAGAATGTAATACCCCTAGGCCGAACCCCAATTGTACATATAATTGTAAATTTAAATATGTGAATGGGCTGGTGAGCCATTGAAACTTGGTTTTGGTGTTGCGCGCACTTGGGTAAGTGCACAAAGATTCATTATCAAGATAGGAGAACACAAATCATAATGCTACATGCACTTGGGTAAGTGCGCGGTAGTGACCTAGAAGTGCGCAGAGTTGAGTTATCTATGACTACATTTGTATTGAGGTCGAAGTACCTGTGTGGTTATTAGGATGGTGAGCCAAATGTTAAATGGCCAGTGATCCATCATTGTAAATGTAATCACATGTAAATATTAATGAAAACACATCGTTGTTGCAGACCAACCATGTAAAAGAGTATGGGGGACTAAACTCCACTAGATAGGGAAAGGGGGATAGTTAAGGATAAGGGGCTAAGATAGGGAGCTTAAGCCCAAATGAATATTATTATATTATAAAGTGTGGATAATTATTTTTCTCCTAAGTTCTAAAGATCGGAACAAGTGGGCCCAAGGTAGTTCTCAACATGCAAAGTGTCAAGTTGGGAACATGCATACATATAGTTTGGACTTAGTTCATTTTCTGATCATTCCATCATCATTCACTCACTCATTCAACTATCCTATGTACCTTCTTGTTACTATCACAATATTTGTACCCTGGTTAGTTGGGAGCTGGATTGAAGAAGCCGACTGTCCCGTGAGCATTCTCTTTAGGTGAGATAATTGTTGGGAGTTGATTCCCGAAGGTGTCAAACTACAACTACATGGCTATGATACTTCCTGTCTGGCCTGTTACTGAAGCCCCAGAAGGGAAGTGGGGCAGTCGAGGGACTGTTGAGCAGAGAAGGGGAAAACTTCCTGGGGTGGGACATACATGTGGGGAATGAGGGACTTTAGGATTTTAGTTTGAGTTGGCACCTATGACTGGGTTTTCCTACTGTCTGAGATACCTTATCCAAGTTAGAAATCCTTTACCCAGGTGGAGTTTAGTCCCAGCTCGGGGGTGACCTACTGCTGAGAGTTATGAGCAGTGCAGTCTAAGGTTGGGAGGAATGTGAAAGATATGCACACAATTGGTGTTATTTCAATCAAAGATAAGTGTAAATTTGTGTTAATTCATGTGTTGCATTAATATTTATGCATTTTTTTTCATGGGTTTTTCCTATGTTTTTTGCATACATATTTCTGTTATTATTTTGTATATATTTGTGCATTTGCAGAGTATTTTTATAATTAAATTTGTATCAGAGTTCAAAATTTAAGTGGAATAACCCATCAGGTGGTTGAGGATGCTACAATGTGCAAAGTACAATACCAAGGTCTAGTGCGCTCACATTGTGCACCAATACTCCCTGCACATGATTAATTAAGCATTCACATGGTGTGAATATTCAACATGCATGCACTACACACCAATACTGCACACACACCAACAAGTTTCCTCCACGCTCTGCCAATTTTAGCGTGCACACCACATGCACCAATATTATGCATGTGCCACCCAATATGCACCACACAATTCTATAATTTAGTGCGCACATCCATGGACTATAACTTTTCGCGCATTACCAACTCTGCACCATGTTGCGCCAAATTTTAGTGCGCACTCATGCGCATCATTAATTTTCCGCACATCCCAGCTTGCACCCTACAGTGAAAATTTTTTAGCGCGCACAGCCACACACCCTTATTTTCCACACATCACAAGATTTGCACCGCGCAACACCAAATTTTAGCGTGCACACCTATGCACCCTTATTTTTCTACACATCAATTCCTCGTGAATTTCGCTGCAAAAATTGGGGCTTTTTCCCTATTTTCACCCAATTTCCACCATGGACATTTTGCAACTATGAAATTTGTTCAATTTCACTCCGATAACATAAATTCAACCTCTACAACAACAAATCACTGTTGGTTGACATTACTGGTACAATTTTTCCCAAATTCATTCACGAATTGAGAGTTTATTCAACCAATTTGTTGGGCTATGCCACTTAAAATTATGAACTCTGATACTAGTTTATATCACCTTGTAACATCCCCATTATCATCAAATCAACAAATTTCTCTTGTAACGTCCCCAGCCCCGAGATGGACCACATCAGACAGAATTACAAATTCTGATACCATTAAATTAAATAATAAATTATGCATATGAAGATAGTTAAGCGGAAATAATAACAACATGCATGAAACAACAAAAATTCATATATAGAATTTAACAACAAATATTCCATGATAGAAAACTCATAATTGCACACACATGGTAATTGAAATAAGCCCATGAAAGACACTTATCTTAATAATTATACACCAACTGCATGTAGACCTTCCATGTTCCTTTGAGCCATAGACCACACTACTCATAATATTAGCAGTGGGTCACCCCCGAGCTAGGGATAAACTATAATAGGGAAAAGGGAATATTAAGCAAGTCTAAGGTCTAACAAGCAACATAATGTCTCAGTCCAAGGTGACAAACTAATGCAACTAGCCTACAGTCTCTCATTCCCCACATGCTTGTCCCACCCCAAGAAGTGTGCCCCTTCTCTGCTCAACATTCCCTTGGCTACCCCACTTCCCTTCCATGTCTTCAACAACAGGACGAACAAGAAGTCTTAGAGCCCTGTAGATATTTCCCAGCGCACCAGGGAACAATTCTGAGTAGTTTCTCACCTAAAGAAACTACTCACGGGCCTGACAACCCGCTTCTTTGACCACAGGCCTGACAACCTGCCTCTTCGACCATGTGCCTGAAAACCCGCCTCTTCAACCCACAGTCAAATAGGTACATGTATGGATGGTAGCATGGATGAGTGGATGGTAGGAAATCATGAGTGAATAATACATGAATCATGGGAAATACACTAAATCTCCCTATTATATATATGCATGTGCCTTTTATGATGCATGGCACCCAAGGGACTCTCTTGTCCCCCATTTAGAAACTTAGGATATATAAATTTATATCCATACTTTAACCTTTTAGGAATATTAATATAATATTCCATTGGGCTCAAGCCCCCTTTAGCTTAGCCCCTTTCCTAGACTCTTAGCTCCCTTACCCCTTTCTAGTGGATTTTGGGCCCCAATCTCTTTTGTTTGGTCAGTCTGCGGTAGTGGTTTACTTTATTAATAATATCAGTGTGATTTACAATTACAATATAGGTACGATGGCCTTTAACATCTAGGCTCCCTAGCCTAATAATCATATAAGTATTATAGCCTATAATAACCTGGCTCACTAGCCTATAAAACACAACATATATACAAAGGCTCTTCGGCCTCAAGATCGCGCACTCAATCCAGTGTGCGCGGAACTCTGAGATGTGCGCACTCTTTGTTTAGTGCGTCATCCTCACGCACTTACACATGTGCGCAATATATTATAAATGTGTGCATTTCTTTGGTATGAGATTCTCACACACTGAATCAACGTGCGTTGAACTGAGCCAAATACCTTGTACCATCATCTGACCATCTGAGTTCAAGAATTCACTCGGGTTATATAAAAAATAACCTTATTTTCTTAAGAGAAGTAATTCTATTTGACTTCGTGTCATAGGACCTAAATTTTTCTTCAAAGAGGAGACATGAAAAATAACATGCAACTTGACTTTATTTGGAATGAATCTATGTGGCATACTTCTTTCTCAATTTGGCAAGGACCATAAATATTTATAGCAAATTTATGACTCATATAGTTTATGAGTGTATTTTTCTTGTAAGGTTGGAGTCATACAAACACCCAATCTCCTACTTCAATTCTCAATGAGTTCACTCTAATTCAACCAATGACTTGATTTTATTCTTCGCTTACTCAAGATGCTTCTTCAAGGTATGAAGGATCTCATTATAAGTGGCTATGATATTTTCATAGCAAGGACCTTGAAATTTGTAGTTACATATGCATTTATAAATGGTGGTCAATATAGACATAAAGCCTCAAAAGGTGTGGAAATCCTTGCAAAAGTGTGGTAGGTAGTGTTGTACTACCATTCTGCAAGGTGCAACCACTTGTCCCACTGCAATTGATGACCATTCACAAAATTTCTTAAGTATTTTTTTGAGCATTTATTTATAACTTTAGTATGAACTATAGTTTTAGGATGATAGTGCTCATAGTTAATGTGGACCTTAATTGTTGGAATAGTTTGTTCCAGAAATTGCTAGTGAATTTGTGATCTCTAACACAAATAATGACTTTAGGAAATCAACAGAGTCTATAAATATTCTTCACATAACTATCAATAATTTGACTAGCTTTAGTTTTTGAGAATATTCCAATGAAGTAAGAATATTTGGTTATCTCTTTACAATTCAAATATGATGTGCTTCCCCTCCGATATGGCTAGACTTATGAAATGGCTAAGGCACAACTATAATTTCAAATGAAGATCATACTCATGATTGATAATGAAAAAATACAATTTTAGATTGAAGCAAGGTTGTCAAAGGGGGATTACAAGGTTAGTGAAAGTTGGGATTTGTTATTTCCCCCTTGAGTGTTCAATTCCCCCAGGTGACATGTTCACTCCTAATGAAATGGAACACCCCACAAGAGGCTAGCTAGTTACTAAAAGTTTCCATGGTTGTTAATTTTGGTCAAGAGATCACACACCATTAATTACAACATGATGTATCACCTCTTTATAGGTGGTGAATGCTCAACATTTAAAGTATAAAATAATATTTTAATTCCTTTGTTGAAAAACAAGGTACAATCCTATCCATATTCCTTACCGCCATTAAGGAGGGAGGTTAAGAAAAACAAAATGGAGAATAATACAAATCACCTAGCATATCAATTTATTCAAAAGATACTAAATTATTGTGTTATGCATTTGCTCCAATTTAAGCATTTATCAACAGTGGTTTTAAGTACCAACTTTCCTAATTAGCTAATGACACTTGGAATAGTTAAAATTACTACATAATTAATGTAAAAGATCACAAGTAGGATTTCACTAATACCTCAAAGAGTAGAGCAAATGGATGAAGATATAAAAGTTTGCATTTGTTAATGTTTGGGTTGTTTCCCATGTGAATTGGAAAGATGCACCACTAAGTATAAGGATTTTGTAAGGGAAAAAAGAAAGAGGAAATTAGGTGAGAAAGAGATTTTCACAAGCAATGCATTATATGCATTGAACACCTCATAGTTCCAATATGAACCCAAGTGAACATGATCATCTCATTTTCAAAGATGGATCCTGCTTTGAGGGATTTAATGAGAATACACCGGAGAAAATAGTTTGGAGAACATTTTTAGGATCAAATATAAGGAATGTTTCCTCACTACAATATAAAACATATATCACGAAAATGGAGAGGGTTTTGCAGGGGCTGAAGGCTTGGATATTGATGTTAGCTCGAGTCTGCATGTTGTCTTTTTCAAATCTGAAATCTAAAAAGGAATTAGGGAGAAAATTCAGAGATATAAAGAGTTGAAATCAATCCCCGACATTTTGATAATTGATGGATTTGTATTGTGATTAGAATTAAAATATTTGCTTCTCAATTTAACATAAATCCTTTTTTAATACCGCCAATTTTTTTTATTCTATCCAATTTGGTTTTTTGGGGATGCACTGGAAAAATCATTATTTTTTCTTGTAGAAAGCTCCAAAATCAAAGGAATTAATATTCTTTATTCTCTAAAAATATGAAATAACTTGGAAAGGATATGATTTTTTTAAAACAAGAATATGCATGTTTTGTATTACAGAGTTGTGTAGCTACATTGGTCAACATAATAATACAAATATACGATGACTGTCCAAAAAAACTTCCTAAAGATCGCCCAAAATTTGGAAGTTATTGACTAAAGAAACAAAACAATCCTTCAGAGAGCATTTTAGATAGCTACTAATTGTATAAATTATGTTAAAAACTCCTAATATCAAGGAAAAATTGTAAAACATTAAACATCGTTAATGAATAAATGAATGATTGTATACTTCTTCTTGGTTCTCTAGGTTGGCCTGAAAGTTTTGATCTACAATCAACCTTTTCACATCCTCTTGTTGCTACTACACAATCTCATCTTCCTTGACCTCCTCCACTACAAACCCAATTGGTTGTTTAGCATTTGAGCAACTGAAGTAGGATTTCTAACCAGGCTCACAACCAATTGTTGAAGAGAAACACACTCAGCTTGAAGGTATTCAATTTGCCTCTTTTGGTTGTGCAAGGTTTCCAAAATGAAGGTATATTCAATTTTTTTTTATTTCTTCTTGGGCATGCATCGTACCAGTGATAGAGAAAATCAAATTCCCACGACCCCATGGATGTACCTTCGATTTGTTCATAGAAAACCCCTTTGAAGGTAAATAAGGTGGAAGAGAGGAATATTTCGATGAGGTTGAGAGTTTTTGGGCCTTATGATAGGAATAAAATATTCTGGGACCATGTGTTTTTTTGTATGTATCTTAAAGGAGGACAACGAACTTGGTGCAATAAGAGGTCGGGAATAACCAAGGTTTCAAAATGGTTGGAACATTTTTTGGTGGAAAACCATTTTTTAAGTTGAATGGGGAGGTATAGGAGTTAGGTCGGTACACGAGGTGGATCAGATCACAATCCAATATTTATCTATCTCTCATAGGAAAAAGAGAAATCGTTGGCTCCCTTCAAGTTCAATCTAATTTGTATTGAGAAGGATTTTATTGATTTGGTGAAAAGAAAATGGATTCCATTTAGTCCTGGTATAGGGGCTTCGACGAGTAGACAGTTTGCAGACTCTTTGCTAAGGTTAAAAGGGAAGGTAGTGGAATGGTTGAAAAACAGGGTAAAGAATAGAGACAAGATGCTAAAAGAAGTAGAGGCTGCAATGGAATCCCTCTTCAATAATAAAATAGGGGGTATTGAGTAAGAGATTTCATACTTTGCAAGTTTAGAGGCAACAAAGACCTAGCTTTTGTGTGACAAGGAGGTAGTTTGGCATATGAAGGGTTGAGGAGTTTAGCTAGACTTGGGGGACAACAACACAAATTTTTTTCACTGGTTCACAAATCACCAGAAGAATGTAAATATCATATAGGAGCCCACTATTGATGAAGGTACCTGAGTTTGAGGTTTCAAAGATTTAGCACAAGAAGGGGTTTATCATTTTGCTAATATATATAAACAACCAGAAGGAGCTAATATTATTGAGGTGGTGAAGGTATGCTCGTTTTTCCCTTGTCTGGTATCGGAGGAAGAAAATAAAAATTTGTTTGAAGAAGTAAGTTTGAAGGAATTATCAAGGGGCTTGTTCAGTTTTCAAAAAGGTAAAAATCCAAGCCTGTATGGGTGGATGGTTGAGTTCTTCATAGCTTTTTTTGATTTATTGGGAAAGGATTTGTTAAGAGCGGTTAATAAGGTCAGATTGACAAGTAGGGTACTCCCAAACTTTAACTCTACTTCCATTGTATTGATTCCGAAGGTTGACAAGCCTGAAATTTTTGGGGATTTTAGGTCGATCTCTTTGTGGAATTGTGTGTATAAGATCATCGCAAATATTACGGTGGTAAGAATTAACAAGTCATTGTCTAAGGTCATAACCCTGTAACAGTTTGGTTTCCTTGAAGGAAGGAAAATCCATGATGCAGTAGGGGCAACACAGGAAGGACTACATAGTATAAAGACAAAGAGGTTGAGTGTTATGGTGGTGAAGCTAGACTTATCTAAGTCTTATGATTGAGTATATTGGATTTATCTAAGAATGATGCTAATTCAAATTGGTTTTTCCTTGAACATGGTTAGTTGGATCATGGATTGTGTGATGTCAGTTTCTTTTGTAGTTTTGGTGAATGGGTCGATCTCTCCTTTTTTTCTCCCCGAGTAAAGGACTGCACTGGGGATGTGAGCCATTTCGTAGGCAAGGAGAATTGGCAAGATAAAAGGAATTAAGGTGGGGGCATATTTCTTATGACATCATATTGTTCATGAATGGGACATTGTTTGAGGGTTAGGATCTATAAGAAATTTCAAGTCTTTACAAAAACACTACGAGGATGTTAATTAATGTGGGAAAATCGTTGTTATGTTTCCATGGTGTGGACAAGCAGACAAAGGAGGAGTTAATAGATGTGTTTCATTTTTCGAATTTTGATTTTAGTGAAGGGTTTAAATATCTTGATTTCATGCTCAAACCAAAATCTTATAAACTACAAAACCGAAGATGGTTGATAGGAAAAGTTGAGAAACATATCCATTTCCGGTGCAACTGTTGGCTATCAAGGGGTGGTTGGTTGACGTTAGTAAACGTAGCGTTGAAGGAGGTTCCGATCTATTGGTAGTTTCTAGCTCATATCTCTAAATGAGTTTTGGAAAAGATAAGGAAAGTCTTTTTCAATTTTCTCTAGACTAGAAAGGAGGGGCAAGAGGGAGTCCATTGGAAAAGTTTGAAATAAATTTCAAAACCAAAGGTTGAGGGGGGATGGGGGATAAAAAATGTACATGTTTTTGGCTTGGTGCTAGCAGGTAAGTCTTTATGGAACTTGTTAACTAAGGAGAACCTTTGGAATAGATTGATCTATCAAAAGCATTTGTATTTGCATTCTATTCTAACATGGATAAGAAGGGAGGACAAGAATTAGAAGAATGGATCTTCATATTGGAAGTCGTTAGTGTCCTCTTTCTTGGTGATAGGTAGATATTTAGGTTGGAAGGTTGGAAATGGAAAAGAGGTGAGAGTGGGGGTAGACACTATTATGGGGAGTGGGAATCAAGGAAGACTACCTGTTGATCTTGTTGAGTTCTTGTGAAGATGGGATATTAAAACCCTTAAATACTACAATGACCCTATGAGGACTAATATCTTGTCACAAGCTTGGAAAATGGACCGGGACCTAGGGTTGGAGGGGGATTGGAAGTAGGAGTGGGAAATATTTACCAATGAACTTCAAAGAGCACATATCAGAATTTGGGAGGAGTTTGATATCCTTATCCAGTTGAGAAATAATGTGGATAGTATTTACACAATGAAGATGGGATATGAGTCTCTGGTGACAGCTTCCTAGTCACCATCGATTTGGCAATGGAAAGGGATCTAGAAGGTAAAGGTTCCTAAAAAGAACAAGATCTTTATGTGGTTGGCATTGTAGAATAAAGTGATGATCTGGGAGGCTCAATAGAAAAGAAATTTCCAAGGACAAAGTTTTTGTGTACTTTGTAGAAAAGAAGAGGAGTCGACACATCATTTATTTGTTCAATGTCCTTTTGTACAACATGTGTGGAATGATATCAATAGGTGGATGCAACAAAGGGAATTGTGGAGAAAGGAAGATCATGTGCTTTGACTTCAAAACTGATTCAACAAGACATAATTAAAGTCATTTCAAGCCATACCATTTCTTGTCTTATGGGGTGTGTGGTTATCTCGGAATAATAGACTATTTGTAGGAAAAGAAGTTCCTACCTTTCGAGTGTTTTCTCAGGTAGTGGCACTCTTCAACTTTGTTGAGAATGATCCTTCTTCAAAGATGCCTCATTGAATTGGGGAATTGTTGATTGACAAAAGGTACATTTGGGGGTTTTTTCTTGAGCATGCTAGGGGCATGATAAAAATGTGGTTTGGGGGGAGTCTTATTCATTTTAGATTCTCATTACTTTACCTTCAAGAAAAATTGTGGCAAGAACACAAACAATCAGACTAAAGTAATGATGCTTAAAATTATTTTAAAAGAAGCATTCAAATGAAGTCCGAGAGATTTACAAGTCTTTGGGGATTCCTTATTGATATTGATAGTGAGTTAGATTTAAGAAAGGAAGATGGTTCACAATTTAAAGCTACAAGATCGATCACTACATGTTAAAGAGGTCATTTTTGTTTTTTACTACTTTTCTATTAGCCACATCTATAGGGAGCTAAACCAACAGACCAATGCATTATCAAAAAGAAGTTTAAGATTGCCTACTGGAGAAATTCTATATGCGCGAGATCCATGATTTTAAACAAAACCTATGATATGGATAACCAATACTAAATTTTTATTATGTTTTTATTATTTACATAGAATGCAATCAAGAATCAAGTATAAGGAACAATTGGTTATGTTTAAAAGTTGTAATATTTTTCTTAATAAGATCGCGCCTTGACTATAGATCACTCATAATATAGCGTATAGATAAAGTGTTGATGATGTAGTTGGGAGAATCCAGCATGTCAAAGCATATGAGGAATGAATTTTTATAACCTTATGTTTACGAAAAATGTTTTTTTTCCTCGGAAAAAAAAAGTGTAGTCATATTCTATAAATACACTTATGCACCCTCCTTCCACGTTATAGTGATGGCCCACGACCCACCAATCCACTTCCATGTTATGGTGAGAGATCATAATGGACCCATGATCCATCCATCAAGTTTGAATGGCTTCTCTCCAATCACCCACTTCCAAGTTATATATGTGTGGTGATGTGGATGAATCTTAGGTAGCCAAAGCAAAAATAAAATTATATTTCAAAATGACATATACAATAAATAATTTATTATAATAAATATTTAAAAAAATTATATTTATCTTTGAAAATTGTAAATATTTTGTTGTTCAGAATAAAAAGTGGTGTTTATTTAAGTGTCAATTTAGTTATGTTTAAAATTGTATTTATATGGAAATAGATTTAAGTGATTTTAGATGTGAGTTTTTAGCTAATTAATGATTATAGGAATTATGTAAGTTAAAATTATTTATAATTTCAACATGTTTATTTATTTATGGTTTTGGTTAGTTATGAATAAGTATTTATTGAAATTTTATATGGTAAATAATGTTTGACAAACATTTTGTTACAAATTAAGGTGGATTTAGTTTAATTGGTTGTCGCTAATGTTGTTGGGTATTTGACTAGTTTTGTTATAGCAAGTGTCCATTTTGAATGACTCTAAGTTAGGCATACAAGTGTATGTTGATGGGTTTACTAGGGATGTAATCCACGAATATGGGGAAGCATCCTTTGGGTTTCCTTGGAAAAAAAGTTAATATGGATTTGTGTGTGCAAATCTCTAAATCTTGCCATTTAAATCTAAATGGGTGTAGGCAGTTAATAAAGATCGTCCAATGAAGGGGTGACAAGAAATGGAGAAGGTTCTTTATAATTGTAATGGAAAGAAAGAAATTGAGTTTGTTTGAGTGTTAGGGAATCGTCCAATAATGAGATGTAGGCTCTAGTAGTCTTTCAAGACTTATCCATCCTAAGGGAGAAAGTTGTTTCTCAGGTATTCGTAATAAGGGACTTTGTGATAGTTATCAAATCATTGTATTCTCGATCCCCCTTAAAGAAATTTGAAGACTCATGTCTCACTTGGAAGGTGATTTCTATGCATCGTTATAATCTCATTTTATCAAGTTTCAAGGGTACAAAATGGAGAGGGTGATTATCACACTAACATTGGTGCAACAATGGAGGAAGGAATAAAAAGGGTAAATGTGGGGGGGGGGGGAGTTCCTTATTCCACTCCCCTCCTATGACATTAATGGAGTCTCATGTAGAGGATATTATGTTCTCCATGTGTTTTTCCAAGCACCAATAAGGAGACAAGAAATTAATACCATCCTCAAATCCCTCAATTCTTATGGCACTTCCAACAAAAAATGCCCTCTTGAATGATATATTGGATGAGAGCTTTGGAGATTATGTATTAATTCTCTATTTTTGTTTGGAAATGTCTATTTGTAATATGCTTATTTCTCCTCCAGGGCATGCTAGTGTGGTTACAGAGTTAGTGAAGGGTGGAGCCATGTTCATTTATGCACAATCCTATCTTTGGTGGCATTCAACTCCCACTCAAGTTATTAGGCTCTGGAAACTAGTCTCCTTGAACAATATAGGACATTCACATAGCTATCATAAGTGTTTCATTCAATGCAATCTAAGGGAGATTCAAAGAAGGTTACAAAGATGTGAAAGGAACAATATGGAGTCCAATTACAATGTGGTGAGCTCCATCTCTCAGTGGAATAGATGGAGGAAGGATCTAGAATAGAAAATGAGTGTTGAGAATACTAGGATTATAGATGATTGTGTAGTCAAAACTACCACTCAACTCTGGGAATTAAAGGAGGAAAATAAATAATTCCAAGCCTTCATTCATATCCCTTAGGCCTCAACATCAACTAAGGACTCCTCATTTGGTTGCGAAGAAGAATTTGGAAGTAGTTTCCCCCATGGACCACCCAAATGAGGACTTGAAAACTTTGGAGGAAGTTATGGAAGCACAAGTGGATTTCAACGTTTTTTCCCCTCTATGACAAAGTTTTTAGTTTAATTTAATTGAATTTCTCTGTATTGTCGTGTAGTTATGTTATTAGCATAGTTTGTAAGATTGTACACTTGCCAAGGATATTTGGTATGGAGCAATATAGACCAAGATAATAAAAAAAATTGGACTTGGCTATCCTTATTTTTGCTCAAAGGCTGCGTGCAATTTTTAAAACTTTTGTATTACACCATTGTTTAATTTAGTTGTAGCTCTTTCTAATATAAAATCTAACCATTATTGTTAAAAAAAATAAAAATCATCCAAACACTTATATTAATGAAACTTGAACACACAAATTTGACCAAATAAGTTTTATTTAATAAATCAAAAATTAATCTCATTACCAATGATCTTTTACTACTTCAGATAAAATAAATATATACTATTTTTTTAACATTATAATAAAAATGAATATTTTTTTTCATCCAAATTTCAAAGTTAAACTTCAAATCTTTATTTTATTAAACTAAATCTTATTTGCAAAAAATATTGCATTGTCTTGGGAATAAAAAAAAAAAAAAATTCAATATATTAAAATAATAAAACTTGCTAATATGTAATGTTACTCATCCACTTTTACTAACCCAAATAACCTTTTAACTTTTTTTTATTATAGAAAATATATTCCATTAATATCTATATTCTTATTTATATGATAACCTTTTAACTTTTATTTATTATAGAAAATATATTCCATTAACATCTATATTCTTATTTATATGATATATTCTTATTTATATGATACCTTAGAACATTTAAGGAACTAACATCATTATAAAATTTCTTTACTATAACTTCAAATAAATAACAAAATTACCAAATAATGTTTACAAAATTTCAATGTTCATAATCCTTTGACTTCGTTTGAAATCATTAGTCTCATTTCAATGATCATCTCATTTGACTATACAACTTTAGCCCAACACATTGAGCGAATCCAACAAAATGGGTGAGGCCTTTCAATGTTCCTAGCATTTGACTATACAACATTAGCCCAACACATCGACCAAATCCCGTAAAATGGGTGAGGCCCTTTCACACTTTAGACTTTAGGTTGCCCATTGTGTTTCTATGTTTCGATAATGGGTACTCTTGGCACACAGTTTTAGCGTTGTCTAACTAATGTTGGGATAGATCCCTTTAATGGCTAAAGGGAAAGGGTGGTACTATCTAACTTTTTTATTCATTTCTCTTCCATTTAAGGGAAATGGGTCCTAGTGTTGGGAAATGGATCTCTCTAATGGCTTGAAAAAAATTTAACACTTTTTTTTTTTTTCCTATGGTGATGTAGAGGCTTATTATTGAGATGATCATTAAAATTTTTAATATATTTTGTTTTTCTAATTTTTTTATGGTGTTTTAGAGACTTATCATTGAGATGATCATTAAAAGTTTTAATACATTTTGTTTTTCTATGGTAATGGTGTTGTAGAGGCTTCTCATTTAGATAATCATTCAAATCTTTAACACGTTTTGTTTTCTCAGTGTTGTAGAGAAATGATCATGTCATAGTTAAAAAGATAACTTCATTTCCATCTATTTTCCTTGAGTAGGAAGCTTTACACCAAGAATCATTCATAAAATAATATATGTTGGTTTTCCATTTCAATGGTTTTTAGGTTTATCATTTAGATAATCATTAAAATCTTTAACATATTTTGTTTTCTTATAGTGTTGTAGAGGCTTATCATTTAGATGATCATTTCATAGCCAAAGTAGAAAAAACTATCCTATCCTTTTTCGGCTGCATGCAATGGGTGATATCGGGGAGCACATTACCACTAGGCCCTATCCCACCTAGTTGAAAAGATAACTTCATTTCCATCTATCTCCATTTTCATCTATCTCCCTTAAGTAGGAAGCTTTACACCAAGAATCATTCATAAAATATTATATGTTGGTTTTCCATTTCAATGGTTTTTAGTCATGTTTCTTGGGTTTTTACAAGTGAATCTTTTAGTTGTAGAATTCTTATTTTTGGTGATGAGGCTCTTATTCATCCTTATGCTTGTAAGTTTTTTGTTATTGAATTTCTCTCTATCGAGGACAAGATAAATTATTTCATCCTCGCCTTTGGTTTATGGGTCATGTAGACTTCTACATGAAGTGAGGGTTTCCTTTTTTTTATTCATCCTCTAAGATATAAACTTCAACCCCTATGTGGGTTAAATTTTCCATTTTCACTCTCCATAAACCAACAGTAATCATATCGCAATCAATGTTAGGTTGTGTGTAGAAGTGGATTTCGCTAATGACATGTTAGAGGACGTCTCGATCGAGGTAGCACAAAATGTTTGGAAACAAAATTTGGATTATGAGAGGTAGCTTTTAGATGCAGATCAACATGCTTCAAGTATAGCCACTTCATGGCTTCATGTCCAAAGAAAAAAAAAAGAACTAAGGCAAGACCTCCAATCCTTCGAGAAGAAAGATTAGGAAGAGAAAATGTCTACCTACATGGTCAAATGGCACAAAATAACACTTACACTTAGTATAAGTGGCATATTCCACCGTGATAGAAGACATCAAGGACAAAGTAAGAGAACCTAAAAACAATCTTGTAGAGAAAGTTGCTAAAACAAAGTAAGTCAATGCAAATACATTCCTAGTGTTCCACTTAGGAGTGAAAAATGAGGATGAATTCAAGTTGAAAAGAGAAAATAAAAATACAACACCACACTAATAAAACTACATTAAGATCATAGAATTTTGACAATTTAAAAGCAAATAATATTATGAGCAAAAATATATCAACTATACAACTCCAAAAATAGACCCTCTTAGAGTACTGTTGATTCCAACTTTCAAAAAATTTAAGATCCAATAAAATTTATTAACATAATTATTTTTTAACTTTATTTTATTATGTAATATTCACCAAAGTAATTAAAATATTACAATTTATTTTATTTAATAAATTAAAAAAAAACATTTATTATATTTTAATTAAAAATATTTATATAAATAATATTAATATGTAACGACAAACCTATTTTAATCATTATAGAAGCAAGTTGTAGAATGGATATGTACTTTCCTAATAAAGAAGCTCTTATCATCAAACGTTATTCACTAGTGTACAATGTCAATAATCTAGATATATACAGCGTGAGTGGGCCTAATGGTTAAGAATATGTGTTTCCTCTTAAGAGGTCACAGGTTCAAATCCAGAGGGGGGTAGGGTATGTATACCTTCGTAGACTTTTCCAGTCAAATTGTTGGGCGAAGAGGGATTCCTTGTCCCACAAACAAGGGGGTCTCATACACCAAATTTGGTGTATTGGCTTGGCCCTCACTGAATGTTATTCACTAGTATACAATGTCAATAATCTAAATATTATAATTACACGTACAAAGTTTCTTTCAATTTTGAAAGGTGCATATATTTTTGGGTTCAAAATGGTAAATAGTATTCATTTTTATTATAATTTATAATTTTAGATATAATTATTTTTCCGCTGAGTTTTAGATATAATTATGTTTACATTGTTATAGATTTATCTTAATTTTTATAAAGGATTTTAAGTATACCTTTTATAAATTAATGATTATTTGTTTTGAATTGGTTTACGTTATAAATATGTAATATGTAGGTTTGATTCTTTTGTGATTCATTTATTTATAATTTCAACATGCTCATTCATCATTGCTCTTAGTTATGGATAAGCATTCATTAAAATTCTACATGAACAAGTATTCATTAAAATTCATGGACAAATATTCATTAAAATTCTATATAAACATTATCTTCATCGTCAATAATATTTTAAAGAAATGCCATCTACTACATAAATAAGTCGTAGTTTAAAGGTTTTATGAAATGATTTTTTTTCGGTGATATATGTCCGAAATCCAACGAGAAATTGTTAGATCTGCAAACTTGAGTGATTATTTCTGTATAATCCGAGTGCTCCTCGAGTTTTTCAGCATGCTAAATCCATTTATGCATTCAGAAATAGATTTTAAACAACAAAAAATAGTGATTTCATGTAAATTTATATCGTCGGATTCCGACAAAAAAATTCCATTTCATAGAACAATTAGACAATGCCCAATAATAATAATAATTTATAATAGTGTTTAGTAAAATTGATTTTATGTATTGAATAAATCTCACTTACATATCATTATTATTTATTAAAACATTAAGAAAATTTGTAATTAATTTGTGTAATGAGAAGATGTTATTTATATATTATATAAATTGTTTTTTTTTATTTTTTTATTAGTTATTTTTTTGTTTTCTTTATTATGTAAAACATATACTTTCACAAAATTTATTATACATTTCTTATTCTAACGATAGTATTTAAGGTTAATTGTTTTTTCCAAAATTTAAAAATGATATAATAATATACTATTAAAAGCTTAATAAGTTATTTAAGTTATTTGGAATAATTGATTCTAGATGTGGAGGATAACACTCTCCACTACTATAGCTAGACCCAATAAACAAATATTTAATAAAATTTAAAACTTTTTATAAAATAATATAAAATCTTTTATATTTTTTCAATTCACATTTATATTTATATTTATATTATTTAAAATGTTTAACTATTCACATTTATATTAATTAAAATATTAACAAATTAATTTAATCATTAAAAAATTATTATAATTTCAAATAATTAATAAATTAACTTAATTGCCCACGGTTTTAAACTATTATAATCTATTAAGAGCAAATTATATTATATTGTTTTTCATTGTTATTTATTCCATGAGTGGGTCACTATTGCATTACTCTCACTTCAATGCTCGTATAATTTGACTATGATACATTTGCCCCAACACAAATGAACAAATCCCCATGATGGGCAGCCGCTCTCACACTTTGGACTTTAGGGTTCTCATCGTGTTTGTTTATTCCATAAGGGGTACTTTCGGTACACATTTTTAATGGTGCCTAATTTAGGTCGGCCATGGTGGTGGGTTATAAAGTAGCCCACTCATTCATTGGATCTTCATCACAAATGAACTTTAAAGTGACTATCATTCCATATTGAAAATATGAATTAAATAATGCCCCTTGTTCACAAGGATGCTATAATTATAGTGAGGGTAGGAAAACATATGCATCTAAGTAAGATAAAGATGGGATATAGATGGCTATTTGTAATGCTTCTTAAAGTTTAATTAGGGAGAAAATACTTGCACTTAAATGATGATGACTATCTATTCTCAATCGTTGTGCATTTAAACGATGATAAGAATTTTGGAAATTACTTAATAAAATTATAATAGATAGAGTTTTTATTGTTAAAATTTTATGTTTAATTTGAGTATTTTTTTTCAACGGATATGTTTTAGCATCAATACATCTATTGGTTTGCAATAGACAATAAGAAGATGTTAGGGTCCTAACCCGCACATAGGTAGAACAATATATTCGGATGTAATAAAGGTCAATATTAATAAGGCCTTTCAATAAAATAGAATAAGGCGGATGTAAGAAGACCTAATAGAAGCTTCTGCTTCTAGAAGGATCTTCCTCTAGATGCTTCTTTTTAGGATAAATAGGAGTCGAGGGTACGAAAACCCTAGCTTGGATATTATTGTAATAGAGCTCTGCTCAACTGGAGGTTGCCCCCTCGAAGAGGCCCGTGAACATTGCTTTCAGATTCAAAGTGTTATTTCTGGTGTTATTCTTATGGCATTTCAGTGTTATTGTGGTGAATGTTCTGGTTATATTGTTGTTATTTTGCCATTACTAGCATTTTATTTCTGTTCTGCATACATTTTATATGTGGTATATTACAAAAGAGCCGTTAAGATGGCTTTCCATTTCCAACTTGATATGTTAAAAATTATCAAAGAGAATACCTTGACCATTTAATTCCAAAAGAAAGATGCTTTCAGATTCAATGATCTATAATCCACCTGTCGCAGTATTCAATGTTGCGTAGCAGACTAGATATTGTTCGTTTGATATATTACCCATTCTTTGGATGATTCAAGTTCATGATGTGATCTTACTCAATGCTTAATTCTCCTTGGGTTTCACACATATTGTTGGATACTCACGAGTTCGAACTCCAAAAGAGAGGACCTTAAAGATGATCTGTTGAAGCTCTTGATCAATCCATGAGAGAACATAGGTGGATATACTTAGTGAACAATACCTCCTGCCATAAACCAAAAGATGAAATAAAACACCCCCACATATTTTTTTTTGTAAAAACTTGGGAGAAAGTCTTCAGATCTTTTAGATTACATTCTCCATATGTTTTTAGGTGTCATATTTTGATCCATTTCACCAGGGGGATGAAGTCATTCTCCTTTTTACCTTAACATAAGAAACTCTTCACTATCATATTTATTTGGTTCATAATGCATTTATGAATAATGTACAAGGAACCCTAGAACACTATAATTTCTTCTAGCACACATTTTGTCAAGGTTAAGAGCCCTTCGACAAATAACCATTTGTGGCACCAAGGTTATGGCTTGGATTTTTTCCACCATCCAACTCCAATCCCATCTACTTTAATCATTTACTTTCTAAATGAGCCTCTAGTATTTGAACTTCTCTTCAAAGGATGGACCAAAAATGGTAAGAAATGGAGAATGTAGTCCGCATCAAAATGAAAACAAATTATGGATTTCTAAGAGTTCCCATTGTCAAATAGAAAACCCTTAGGATGTAATTGAAACCTTGTGTTTCTTTAGCTAAGACAAAACCAAAAATTTAAATGTTACTTAAACATAAAATGTGAACAATTGACTGATAAGAAAAGTAAACATGATAACAAACACATTGTCTAAGACCATGGGAAGGTTTTAAAAATGTGGATGTTAAACCATTAATGGGATCTACAAAATCTATTAAAGAGAAAGAATCTCATATCCAGGAGACCAGATGATGATTAAATCCCATAAGAATGCAAATAAGCTTAACGGTAATCTCATTTACCCTGTCAAAAGATTTGAAAAGGTCAATTTTGAGGATAATAGCTCGGGTCTTCTTAATCTAAACTAAATGCAAATATTTTTGGGAAATACCTATAGTTTTGTGAATTTACCTTCCATTAATAAACCCTGATTGTTCCAAGGTCGACGGAGGCGGATAGATGGTAAATTCGTTCTTGCAATGAAGGGCAGGTCTTGTGCTCAAACCTGAGCAAGGACGTGGTCTAGTAGCAGAAAGCTTAATTGGGCCAATCCCGCCTACCTTTTCCCTAAATGGGGTGATAATGTCATCCAAATGTCAATTGGAAAGGACATGCGACAACCAACATGGCACCAACCACATGACAGGCGCGTGCCCTCCCCTCCCTCACGCACCATGCATTTAACACAGAGCCATTATAACCAGAGCGAGATTACTCCTAGTGCACCTCGCTCTGGCCTCCCATCCCCTCGATGGGTCAATTCAATGGCTCAGTCTTTACTCTGCTCATGTGTGTCCTCTTCCACCAACGTTATTTTCACCTTGAACCTCACCAGTCGTCTTCGCAAATTCATTCTCTCTTAGCTAAGTCCTACAACATTCAGTGCTCTCCTCGACTTCTCCTTGGCTTCCTTAACTTTATTCCTGTGCTTTCTTTCCCTCATCATGCCTCAATCATGCCGAGACAACGAGGGAAATCCAAACGCGACTCGTCTTTGCAACCAAATCGGTCACACTTGGCTCTCCATCCCTCGCCTGCACCCTCCCACAGTTCATCACCCTCCTCGCCAACCTCCTCGGCACAGTCTGGCCATAGCCTCAGCGGTCTTTCACCCCTCTCCTCGCCCTATGCATGCAGGATCGAATGGTTTGATCTATTTGGAAATTCTTTGGGTTTCAACCCAAGGCCAATTTCAGACTTGGCCTCCTCTTCGTAGCTAGCTCCAGTCGTTCCTCCCAATTCTCCTGCAACTTCAGCCCATGAACCTTTGCCAATCCATTCACCCCCAACCCAATATTTCTACACCCAAGCTCCAAGTGAAGGTTTCGGCTCCAACCATGGACATCAACAGGCACAGCCTCACTCATGCGCAGATCGTGTCTCCTACACAAAGATACAAGAAGGCCTTGCAATTCTGCAAGGCATCTTGTTCGAATTGCGAAAGGATTTGGATGACCTGTGTTTTCGTCTAGAAATCTTTGATGGGAAGGGGACACAATTCCTGCAAATTCTTTCAGCCTTGCATGAATCGTGCCACCCCTCAGATGCAGAACCAAATGCATCAAGGAATGAACAGTCGATCCTGGTACTAGTTATGCAAAGGAATCCGAAGGATGAAGCAGAACTAGAAATGGCTCCGACGCTCAAAGCCACCTCCTAGGATGCGTGGCCACACTACAATCCCACAACCTGATTGGCACAGGTGTCTCTCTGCATGGTCAGCTGGATGTTTAGATTCTATGTTGCCACTTGTCACTTTTAGGTTTATTTTGAATGGTTTAAATTATGTCAGTCTTAGACGAAATAGTAAATCAGTTTCCCCCATGGGGCAATGTTACTTTAGTGGTTAGACGTTGTCCTATGACTGGTATATTGTTACACTAGTTTTCGACCCTTTAGGTTAGCTGAATTGGTTTCCCCTCGGGGCAATTCAATTATTACAGTCTGGGTTAAACTGTTGATGCTGTAATTTTTGTTTTTGAAAGGCTTTTTATAGAATCTTACTTACAAAACAAAAAAAAAACTGATTGTTCCCTAGAAATATAGGGAAATATACTTAGAGAAGAGACTTCATATGGATGCAATAATTTTAAAAATAACTTTGTATATGGCATTACAGAGGAAGATAGGTTGAAAATGGTTGAAAAACATCAAAAGAAGAAGGAGCATTGACTTTCATGTGAAATTATATGATATGAGAACCTTAGAAAAGGATCACAATTCCTCAACAACTCTTATATGACCCTTCCCAATTAAATCAAATAAGTGTTCATAGAACTGAATGGCCTAGCCATTGAGCATAGAGGATTTGTCAAATTGAAGAGAATCTACTACTTAAAAGATCTCTTGTTTACTCATAGATTTTTATAGATCAATCTTTCTCTTCTTAGATACCATTCATGCAAACCTAATTGAGAGGGATAAAATGCCTCTTATTGTTTCTTCTCTACAGTTTCAATAAATGTTGCTAACACTACAAGGAGAACACCTTCTAGTGGAGCTTTTAAGTGTTACAAAATTTGGCAAAATTTTCAAAAGAGCCTTCACTACAACCTCCTCTAATGATTGTGCAGGTTTTAATGGATGTTCCATATAACTAAAAAATTTGGGTGGGCAGAGGTTGTAGTGGAGTTTTTTTTTTTGCCTATTCCAGTGTTGTTATTATCAAAACACACTGGTGTGGTCTTGACAAACCTGCACCAGTGCATTAATATAATACAAACTCCTCGATGTGTTAATATAATACAAACACCCCGGTGCATTTATAATTATTAACCATTGGTTCCACCTTTTTCATCATATGCAGAGCACTGATGCTCTTATAATTTATACGCACTAGTTCCACCTTGTTTGAGTATGAAGCACCGACGCATTTTAGTTTTCGTATGCACTGGTGCATTTACGTTATAATAAGCACCAATACAATTAAGTTATCCTTAGACCCGGTGCATTTTGACGCAAGCGTGCCCGCTAGGCACATCCGCTCACAAGATCTTTCCTCCTTCCTCAGCCCGAAGAACTGAAAGGTTCTTCTATTTCCCTATTGGGAAATTTTCACCCAGAGCACTCTCTCACGTGATCTCCCCTATATGACCGCAGCCATAACTCCCATCGGGGTTTCGAGCATTCCAATGTCGAAATACACATGCCCTCGGGACTCTCGATCCTTCGAATCCCGACGCGCTCTTTACACGTTAGCCCTCCTGGCTATAGGGTTTGGCCCATATGACCGTTACCCCGTGACCGCAGTCTTATCCCTCGTCGGGGCTACGGGGTTTTGAATGCTGAAAAACGCTTGCCCACAGGATTCCTGATTCGCCGCTATACTGACAGTTGGCTCCCACAATGGCACTTCCCTCCTTTCCGACGTGCTGACAGCTGGCCGCACGATGGAACCTTCCTCCTTGCCGGGGTTTCACGGTTCACGATTCCAAAATGCGTAAACACCTTGTCACCAAGATCCCCGATATCCCGATGACCCAAACACCAATAGATGATTTCCTTGTCGGGACTTTTCCCGATGGCTCCGATTGCTTCCACATGTCCCCTCAAGATGGACGGTTCAGATTAACCCTCGGGATTTCGAGACTTGTGATGTCCCAACTTTCACAGCCTCAGGAACTCCGATATCCCGACGTGCCAATATGCCGATTCTCTTCAGATTTCTGACACCTGTCTCCCCAAACGAACAGCTCAGATTATGTCGGGGTTTTTCACTATGGACTTCCCCGATCTCTTGTCCACGGGAATGTCGATATCCCGACTCCCGATGCCTCGATGTCCTCCATGCGTCTCAATTGATGGATGGTCCAGATCTTCCCTCGGACTCCGCCCAAACACAAAGTCTAGCCACTTCACTTGTATGAACCCCGATGACCAAAATCTCGATGTCTTCTCAGGGGTTTTCCTCTGCTCACGGGGACTTAAATCCTATGCAACTCCTGTCGAACTAGACGGTTGACGACTAACTGACCAACGATCTGACGGCTCACAACCCCTCGATCTTGGACTCCAAACGCAACCGTAACCTCCTCGCTTCCTTGGTTGATCCAACGGCTGACGGGATTTCACAAATCCTCTCCACAAGATCCCGACCGTCGATTTCCTCCCTTTGGCGATTCCTTGAGAATGACCAAGTATTCCTCCGCGGAACTTGTCCGCCTACGGTGCAACTGTGCAATGCTTATTTAAACACTCCACGACACAAACTTCTAGTGCTTCTCTTCGACGAGCTTGAAGGCCTTCTCCCTCCTGAGCTTCCTCACAACTTTCAACCTCCAAGAGGGTCCTTGCATTCACTCCTTGTGGCAATATTCAGATATTTTCAAAATATCTGAGAATTCCTCGACTCTGCGCACACCTGCAACAACAGTCCTTGGATTCTTCACTCAGATTCACAACTGAGACTTTCCCTAGCCTGCGCACTCCTTGCACGGCTCCTATAACCCAATTTCACTTCTGGGTGAATGAGAACAAGAGTTAAACTATCTGAGCCTTCTGTCAACACACTCCTTGTGGACGACTTCAACTGCACTCCTTGCATAGAATCCTTGCTCAGATAGAGAAACAATTGAAACTCATTTCTTCTAATTCCCTTCCCATATTTCAAACACTCAGCAAGAAATCATTCATACATAGCATGTAAAGCAAATGTGTAACAGGAAGTAAATACTCATGAGCATAGCATTCAACATACATACACTGAGAACAAACACAACGCCATGAATCTGAATCAACTTCTTCTATTAATCCAAATAACTGTACATGGGTGTTTCTACACAGCTCTCTACTCTTATTCTCAATGCTCAGGATTATTGTTACAATGCACAATGAGGGTGTCTATATCTCGTTTCCCTCTCTTCTTCAAAACTGTCTAATCTAATATTAAATTCTATCTACTTATTTCATCTCAACATAAATGCCCCTATCTACTTCAGACGAGAGCAGGTTTTTCAAGGTCTGATTACATTACACCAAGTGCGTCTCTTCTTAAATGACTTCATTTAAGATGGCACATCAAAATCCAATAAATTTCAAAATTTGTGCTGACGCTTGTCCAGTTGTCCACTTGCATTCCACGCTGGCTCGCTTGTTGTGAGAGATGCTCCTGCATCATACTCCCTCGCTTGAAAACTTTCATGGGCTCCTGTCCATGAGCTCCTGCATGGTCTGTCCATGCTTCAGAATCTCCGCTTCAGTCTCCCAGCTGGCATCTTCAATCGGATGGCCCTTCCACTTGACCAAATATTCAAAGTATTCTTTCCTTCTGGTCTTCTTACCCACTCGTTTATTCAGTATCTACTCCATCTGTGGCTTCTCTACAACTGGCATCTGCTTTTGCCATTGAACTTCTGGCTGTTCACCACTTGTTCCTGTTTCCTCAAGTTTATATGGGTATAAATCTGAGACATTGAATATCGGAGAAATTCCGATCCCATCGGGTAATTCAATCTCATAAGCATTCTCTCCAATTTTCTTCAAGACCTTGCATGGTCTGATTTTCTTCATCTTCAATTTATTGTATGTTCCTCTTGGGAACCTTTCTCTTCTCAAGTGCGCTAGAATCAAGTCACCAACCTCAAATTGGAGTCGTCTTCAATGCCGATCTGCTCTCTGCTTATACTCCTGACTTGAATTCTGCAGTCGCTCCTTCACCCGGCTATGAATTTCTTTCATCGCCTCCGCGAATTCTTCTGCACTAGCACTCCTAGTAGCAGTCTGTTCCAAATCTCTCAATTCAGAAACTCCTCTTGGCTGCGTGCCATATACAATCTGGAATGGACTATGTCCTGTACTTCTGTTCACTGAGTCGTTATACGCAAACTCTGTCTGCGGCAATGTATTGTCCCAACTGTTGTGGTGCTCCGCCACCAGGCTTCTCAACAAGTCTCCCAGACTTCTGTTTACTGCTTCCATCTGTCCATCCATATGAGGATGATAAGTTGAACTAAACAACAAGTTAGTCCCCAGCTTCTTCCATAATGTCCTCCAAAAGTTCCCTAAGAACTTTGTATCTCTGTTCGAAACAATACTCCTTGGCAAGCCGTGAAGTCGAACGACTTCTTTGAAAAACAGGTTCGTGATGTGTGTTGCGTCACTGGTTTTCTAACATGGGATAAAATGTGCCATCTTGGAAAATATATCCACTACCACAAAGATCGAATCAAATCCTCTTTGCGTCCTTGGAAATCCCAATATGAAATCCATGCTAATTTCATCCCATGGCCTCTCAGGTATGGGCAATGGTTGATAAAAACCCGCATTCTGCTTCCTTCCCTTTGAATGCTGGCAAATTCTGCATCGTTCTACAAACTTCTTGACCTCTGATCGCATCCCTGGCCAAAAGTATGACTCGCTCAGCTTCGCGAATGTCTTATCATGACCGAAGTGTCCGGCCAATCCTCCACTATGTTTCTCCTTCAACAAGTTCCCCCTCATGGAACAATTTGGAATACACATCTAATTGCCTCTGAACAACAATCCTTCCTGGATCAGGTATTTGGCCCATTTGTTGCTATCTCTGAGAACTAGATTCCCAGCTGCTTCATACGCTTCCTTAAAGTCTGGATCATCTGCGTACATGTCTCTGAGATCATCAAAACCTAACATCTTGAATTTGAGCTCCTGCAACAGCAAACACTTCCTGCTCAAAGCATCAACAACTTTGTTAGCAGTACCATAAATATGTTTTATCACAAAAGTGAAATTATGCATGTATTCAACCCATTTAACATGCCTCTGGTTCAACTTTTCCTGTTGAGTCACAAACTGCAATGCATGGTTATCACTATATAAAACAAATTCCTTCGGAATCAAGTAGTGCCTCCACTTTTTCAAGGCCTGAATGATAGCATAAAATTCCTTATCATATGTGGAGTACTTTACTTTCGCCTCATTCAGCTTCTCGCTGAAATATGCAATCGGTCTATCATCTTGACTTAAGACTGCTTCTATTGCAAACCCGCTTGCATCACATTTCCCCTGAAATGTCTTTTGAAAATCCGGCAACACTAGAATTGGTTGTTCCGTAATCTTCTATTTCAACAAATTGAAACTCTTCTCAGCCTCTTCAGTCTAGTGAAAAGATTTATGTCTTTTCTTCACTGTGTCCATCATTGTTGCACTAATTCCACTGAAATTCCTAATGAATTTTTGGTAGAAACTAACCAAACCGTGAAAACTTCTCACCTCAAATATGTTCCTCGGTGATGGCCAATTCTTGATCACTTCCACCTTATCTGGATCCATCCTCAGCTCATTTGCCGAAATAACAAATCCCAAATAAATGAGTTATGTCTTCATAAATGAGGATTTCTTCATGTTTATCAACAGCTTCTCCTGCTGTAATATTTTCATCACAATAGCCAAATGCTTCATATGCTCTGTCTTTGTTTTACTGAAAATCAATATGTCATCCAGATATACAATGACAAATTTTCCAATGAAATCTTTCAGGACTTCATTCATCAACCTCATAAAGGTACTTGGTGCATTTGTTAAGCCAAACGTCATAACAAGCCATTCATACAAACCTTTGTTTGTCTTGAATGTTGTTTTCCATTCATCACCTTCTCTCATGCAAATCTGGTGATATCCACTCTTCAAATCAATTTTTGAAAAAAAATTTGCCCCACTTAAGCAGTTCATCAGATCATCCATTCTTGGCAATGGGAATATGTACCTGATAGTTATTTTGTTAATGGCTCTTGAATCAGTGCACATCCTCCAGCCTCCGTCTTTCTTCAGACTGAGTATTGTCGGAACAACACATGGACTCAAGCTTTCCCTGACCAAACCTTTGTCCAACAAATCCTGGACTTGTCTTTTGACCTCTTCATTCTCTTGTGGTGTTAATATGTACGCGACTTTGTTTGGAAAACTGGCTCCTGGTATGAGATCGATATGATGACTCACACTTCTCATCGGTGGCAACGAACGAGGTAATTCATCCACTACTATATCAGTGAACTCTTCCAGCAGTCCCTGAACTTCTTCTGGAAAATCGTCCACTCTTGTGCTGGTAAAAACAATTCTCGGTTTTCTGACCACAAAGAATTGTGGATCCTCCTTCTTCTTAACCTCTGTAAGAAGTTCCTTCCCACTCATGAGAAGTACAGTGTTACTCACTTCCGGCTTCACCTCCTTATCCTTGATTGGATGCAACATATGAGTTCTCTCATTCTTTTCTAGGGTGTATGTGTTCATCCTCCCATCATGAATCACCTTCCTATCATATTGCCACGACCTACCCAACAATAGATGACAAACATCCATAGGAATAACATCACATAAAATATTATCATTATATCCTCCTATTTTGAATTCAACTAAACACTGTTTGGTGACATTTACCTGATGTCCCTTTTGTAGCCACGAAACTTTGTATGGACTTGGATGATCAGTCGTCTCCAGCTCCAGCTTTTCTACCATCTCAGTTGAAATGAGATTATCCGTGCTACCGCTGTCCACAATGACCTTGCATACTCTATCCTTGGTCTTGCAAGCAGTCCTAAAAAGACTGTTTCTTTGGGCTGAGCTTTCCATTTCTTTCTCAAGTGTCAAAAGGAATTTTTGCATCACAAGCAATCTTCCGCTTTCAACGTCTTCTGCCTCAACATATCGCCTCCGTGCCTCAAAGATGTGAGTCTCTCCAACCTCTTTCTTCTTCTCTGGACACTCATAAGACTTGTGCCCATTCTTTCCACGTGTGAAGCATGTAATTACTCCACCTCTTCCTCTTCCTCTACCTCTGGTATGAGGAAACTTATTATTATCAGCATATCCTCCTCTCTGCTCAGTATGTTGTTCTCTCTGTTCAGCATATCGCCCTCGCTGTGAGCTTCCACCTCTCTCTGTCCGAGTCTAAGGTTTCTTCCAGTTGTCCCTGGCCTTCTGGGTTCTTTCTTGGGTAACTGGTTTTCCTCTGGGCTGACTCCTGCCTCGGCCTCTTTGACCTTGTTTTCGGCTCAGCTTCTCTTCCGCTCTCAAAGCCATTTGATAAGCATCCTCCACCGTTCGGATGGTTACCATACTCATTTCATTCTAAAGGTCATATCTCAGGCCATTCATATACCTGGCCACTTTTTCGTCATTGCTTTCGCGATGACCTGCCCTGATATTCAACCTATAAAATTCCTCAGTATATTCATTTACTGTCATCATCTTCTGTCTTAGGTTCTGTATCCTCCTGAAAAGAGAAATTTGATAGTCCCTGGGAATAAATTTTGCCTTCATCTTTGCAATCATCCTGTCCCAGCTCTTAATTTTTTGCTTGCCTTGGCAACGCCTGTCAGCTTGTAGTTCATCCCACCACAACGATGCATGTCCCTTTAATCTCGTGGCGACATGCCTGACTTTCTTGTCCTCTTCGATATCTTCACAGTCGAAGTAAGTGTCTAGAGCTCTAATCCACTCTAGAAGCTCTTATACATCCAGATTTCCCTCATAAACTGGAATGTCCATTTTCACCTTTGCACCCATTCTTGCAACAACTTTAAGTAAGAGCTCATTTGCTACATATTCTGCTGGGATTTCTTCTTCTCCATGTCCAACATCATCTTCATTTTTGGACTCACTGATATCTCCTACATTAGCTTTGTGCCTTTGTCTTATATCCATGTCCACAATCATAGAGCGTAAGTTATGTAGCTCTCTTTCCACTTCTGGATTCTGCACTTGCCTACCCCTTCCTCTCGGGCTTTCCCTTTCCTCTTGATCGGGTGCTGGTCTGTATCTTCTCCTCGGCGGCATAGTGAGTTCTCCTTCTCCCTGCTACAGAAAGAAAAGAAGCTTTTCTAAGCTCTGATACCACTTGACGCAGGCGCGCCCGCTAGGCACGTCCGCTCACAGGATCTTTCCTCCTTCCTCGGCCCGAAGAATTGAAAGGTTCTTCTATTTCCCTATTGGGAAATTTTCACCCACATCACTCTCTCATGGGATCTCCCCTATATGACCGCAACCATAACTCCGATTGGGGTTTCGAGCATTCCAATGTCGAAATACGCATACCCTCAGGACTCGCGATCCTTTGAATCCCAACACGCTCTTTACGCGTTAGCCCTCCTGGCTATAGGCTTTGGCCCATATGACCGTTACCCTGTCACCGCAGTCTTATCACTCGTCGGGGCTACGGGGTTTTGAATGCTGAAAAATGCTTGCCCACGGGATTCCCGATTCCTCGAATCTCGATTCGCCGCTATACTGACAGCTGGCTCCCACAATGGTGCTTCCCTCCTTTCCGACGTGCTGACAGCTGGCACCTTCCTCCTTGTTGGGGTTTCACGGTTTGCGATTCCAAAATGCGTAAACACCTTGTCACCAGGATCCCCGATATCCCGATGACCCAAACACCAATAGATGGCTTCCTTGTCGGGACTTTTCTCGATGGCTCTGATTGCTTCCACGCGTCCCCTCAAGATGTACGGTTCAGATTAACCCTCGGGATTTCGAGACTTGTGATGTCCCAACTTTCATAGCCTCAGGAACTTCGATATCCCGACGTGCCAATATGTCGATTCTCTTCGGATTTCTGACACCTGTCTCCCCAAACAGACGGCTCAGATTATGTCGGGGTTTTTCACTATGGACTTCCCTGATCTCTTGTCCACAGGAATGCCGATATCCCGACTCCCGACGCCTCGATGTCCGCCACGCACCTCAACTAACGGACGGTCCAGATCTTCCCTCGGACTCCGCCCAAACACAAAGTCTAGCCACTTCACTTGTATGAACCCCGATGACCAAAATCCCTATGTCTTCTTAGGGGTTTTCCTCTGCTCACGGGGACTTAAATCCTATGCAACTCCTGTCGAACTGGACGGTTAACAACTAATTGACCAACGATCCGATGGCTCACGACCCCTCGAGCTTGGACTCCGAACGCGGCTGTAACCTCCTCGCTTCCTTGGTTGATCCAACGGCTGACGAGATTTCACAAATCCTCTCCACAAGATCCCGACCATCGATTTCCTCCCTTTGGAGATTCCTTGAGAATGACCAAGTATTCCTCCGCGAAACTTGTCCGCCTACGGTGAAACTGTGTAACGCCTATTTAAACACTCCAGGACACAAAATTCCAGTGCTTCTCTTCAACGAGCTTGAAGGCCTTATCCCTCCTGAGCTTCCTCACAACTTTCAACCTCCAAGAGGGTCCTTGCACGCACTCCTTGTGGCAATCTTCAGATATTTTCAAAATATCTGAGAATTCCTCGACTCTGCGCACACCTGCAGCAACAGTCCTTGGATTTTTCACTCAGATTCACAACTGAGACTTTCCTTAGCCTGCACACTCCTTTCACGGACCCTATAACCCAATTTCACTTCTGGGTGAACGAGAACAAGAGTTAAACTATCTAAGCCTTCTGTCAACGCACTCCTTGCAGACAACTTCAACTGCACTCCTTGCACGGAATCCTTGCTCAGATAGAGAAACAATTGAAACTCGTTTCTTCTAATTCCCTTCTCAGATTTCAAACACTCAGCAAGAAATCATTCATACATAGCATGTAAAGCAAATGTATAACAGGAAGTAAATACTCATGAGCATAGCATTCAACATACATACACTGAGAACAAACACAACACCATGAATCGGAATCAACTTTTTCTATTAATCCAAATAACTGTACATGGGTGTTTCTACACAGCTCTCTACTCTTCTTCTCAATGCTCAGGATTATTGTTACAATGCACAATGAGGGTGTCTATATCTCGTTTCCCTCTCTTCTTCAAAAATGTCTAATCTAATATTAAATTCTATCTACCTATTTCATCTCAACATAAATGCCTCTATCTACTTCAGATGAGAGCGGGGCGCTCAAGGTATGATTAGATTACACCAAGTGTGTCTCTTCTTAAATGACTTCATTTAAGATGGCACATCAAAATCCAGGAAATTTCAAAATTTGTGCTGGCGCTTGTCCAGCTGTCCACTTGCATTCCGTGTTGGCTCGCTTTCTGTGAGAGATGCTCCTGCATCACATTTAATATAGCATGTGCCCCGGTGCTTGTATAATCAGTACATACTGATGTATTTTTTACCATGTGCACCAAAGGGTAGTGAAATTTTGAATATTAGAGGTGAGATGTTGACACCATTATTTTTACTAGGCACCAATGCGTATATTATAGTAAAGGCACTAGTGCGTAAATAATATTTATAGACTCGGTACATATAATAACAATAGTGCACTGGTACATACATTATATTTAGTGCCTCGATGTTATTTTAAACACGAGCACCATACAATTTTCAAATGATAAATGTTATTGTGCGTTATATCGTTTACGAAACAATGTGTTTTCTCAATAGTTTGTAGCGGTGCGTTATTATAATTAATGTGCACCGGTGTGTATGAATCCTCAAAATGCATCATTTTCTATATTATGGCAAGCATCGTCTAGTGAGTTCAAAAGAATACAGTGCATTGATATGTATATATTTTAATTAATTGTTTTTTCAAATTTTCAATTAATCATTTTAAAATAAAATGTTTTTTATAATAATATTGTTTGGTATTTTTGTTATTGCATTTTGATATAATGATTGCATTAATGCGTTATCCAATGATTTAAACCTCTATTATTTGTAACAATGTAAATCATCCACAAATTAATTATTCAGGAACACAACATTCTACAATGCTATGAAATAAGAAACTCATTTTATTATATATGAATAAGAGACCCATTGTCATACAAAAAGGGACAAGGTAAAGGTCCACAATGATCAAATTGCAATTGACATGTAATTGTTACACTTATTAGTAACATGTCCTCATGCAATTGGGACAATATGTCGAGTACATTAAACAAAATCCATGATTTTCAAAGGAAAATATTACAAAATATACAATTTGCTGTAACATTCAATTATATTGATTGTCATTCATCAATTGAATTGTTGTCTTCATTCGAGCTGCGTGCATGCCTCATTTCTTCAACATTTGTTAGTGCTATTGTACTTTCATTTTTTAACATAGTATTTTCTTGAGTGGCTTGTTTTTTTATGTTCCGCCCCTTCATCTTCCATCTACAAACATAGAAATAAACTATAATAAGTATATCTACATTTATATATACAGTAGAATATACATGATTGCGTAAATAAATAAAAAACATACCTTGGCACAAATTCTTTCATAAGAAATACACATTTTTTCGAAGCCATGCTTCATGCATTCTCTCAAAATATCCTTGGTTGGTTGCATTCCATACTTTGTTTCTTGTATGTTTAATATGACATGACAAAGCATAGTTGATATAATCAATATAAATTTTTCTTGTTGTTTCATTAATTATAAAACAAGGAATGTTAAACAACATAGATACTTACAAATTGTTCAATTAAACTTCCATACTTCAACATATACTCACAACCCATACTTAACCCAATGTTTATCAATTCATGGGTTGAATTCTTTTTGTATGTTAGCACCTACTAGAGACATCCATGGACAAGTGTAAATTAATTATTTAAATATAAAGATCACAACAAACATTAAATCTTAAGAAAGGTTGAAAACGTAAATACTCACAAAGTTTGTGGTCAACTCTTTTATTCCTCATCATCATATTTTATGTGTTGAATGGATTCTATTTTTTTTTCTTTTCTGCAACAAAACAATTGAAAATTAGTATTTCATGCGATAATTAAATTCAATGTACACAAGAATAAATAAATGATTACATACCTCGGGTGCACATTCTAGTTGGGATGGATCCTCTTGTGACACAATTATGTTCATTTATTTTACCATCTTATTATACACTTTTTTGGACATCCCTACCAACATGTCTTGGTTTTCCACTTGTTTGTCCCTTGGAATTTTCAAAATCTCCCTGAAAAAGAAAAACACTAAAAAAAAAAAACTAGGAATCATCATATATAAAAATTACGTAACTTTTTAAAAAATAAGATCACAGTGTGTATAGTAACTTAATACGTACTGGGGCCTCAACCATA